>JACXGJ010000375.1:0-91155 GCA_016801105.1 Esox niger
CAGTGGGGATACGCAAAAATAGGAAGTGTGTATGTGGTTGTGGCAATAAAACCACATGGGGTCTGCACCATATGCATGTTGTTAGGGACGCTATCCTTATGTCTATCCTTAGATTTGGAATGTGTTTGTGTGTGTGTGTGTGTATATATATATGTGTGTGTATATATATATGTGTGTGTGTGTGTGTGTGTGTGTGTGTATGCATGTATGTGTGTGTATGTATGCATATATATCTATGCCTATATATGTATATGTGTGTATATGTTAAATAGTTTGACAGGAAAAGGCCTGTGAATATAGGTTAATCTCTCATACTGTATTTGTGATAAACAAAGTGTCTTCACTGTGTACGACCTAAACGGGCAGCAGCTAATGACACTCCCCCATGCTGTCATTCCGACATTAAAGGCCCAGTTCTATGGGAAGTGTGTGGTCTGTCTCTAAGGGACTGCAGCGGACGGAGGAAACAAATTAGCTTACTTGACCTTGGCCCAAGTTTTCCTTCCACCCCCTCTCCCTGCCCTCCCTTCTCGTCCTTCATAAGTCAGCTGTTTGACAAAGCCCCTCCGTTGTCCCCCGACCAGAAGCCATCCAACATCAAGTTCTTCAGGCCAAAGGGGTATAACGAATTGTTACAAACATCTGTCCAAAATAGTCTGAATGAGGTAACTGTTCTATCAGCTTTGTTTAAACATTTGAGAGGGTTCTGAGTCCTTGTACTGTTGTTTGCCATCAAACAATAATCTTCTGATGTACCGAGATCAATGAGATATGATTAAAACCAGTATCTGCTATATTTGTTTTAATCGTAGATAATTGTCTTAATCACATCCCATTGATTTCAGAATCTCATATGATTATACATGAATGGACTTGGGCTTGCGGTAAAATGACTATCAGGAGTTAGGTTGACAAGACTCGATAGATTATGAATAGAATGCATTAAACCTTTATGCTTTCGTTGACAACAAGCAGCTCACAGTGTCCACAACATTAGGATTGTCTTGCTAGGTCATGACCGCTGTCCACAGCTTTACAAACCAAAGGACTTTTTTAAGCCCATAGTCCTAACTGGTTTAGAAACACACAAGAAATGAGATTTTCGGTACCAATGGGCTCCTTCTCTAATGCTAAAATGGGAGACCTTTGGCCATTGCCATGAAAAGAACCCATTCAATGATAGATATTGGATTGTAACACCAACGGACAAATCTAATTCTCTCTGCGTGCACTGAAGCATGTCCTCGTGTGTCTGTGTTGGGGTGTGAGTGCAGCAAATAACCCGGGGTGTTCCGGGGATGAAGATGTACTGTTTTAATGCTTATGCTGCTTCATTGATCTGTGAGCACTCCTCAATCTTGTAGACAATGCACACGGCCTATATTTCCTAATGTGACATACAGTATATCAAGAGCTCTGATAAGGACCTATATTTCCACGCTGACTCACTCTGGCTTTGTCATCCGTCTCCGCATCGATTTTCGAGGGAAGAAAGCACGTTCTGGAGGACAGGGGACTGTCACACCTTGCGGACATAACAAAATTGTGAACACATGTCCTTGTTAGATATATTAATGATAACCATAATCAATGGAGGATGGAGGAGGAGACGGAGCTGGATATGTTCCTCTCCGGAGGGGTTAGGGCTGCTAATCGTTACCATCAAGATGACTCTGCGATTCAGGTAATAACCACTTGAAGAAATAGGAAAACTGCTTTGCTATTAATAATTTATCATAATTCTGGGAAACTGAGATGAAAATAACCAATTTCTGTTTGAATTAGTCACTAAAATCAACTTTGAAAAAGACTGTACTTAAACATGTTATTCCCAACTGGGTCATTATGTTGTTAGTCATGATTTATCTGTCTTTCTGGGAAAGGATGCTTTGAAATGCATACAGTAAAATCATGAGTCAGGAGCCTGGCTTAACCCAACTGGACAACATAACAACAGAAAGTGGTCATTCTTTCATGTCTGAGCTATAATTGAAACCACACACATACAGTATACAGTGAATAGTTTACAGGAAACTGTCTCCTCACTCTAATTTCAAATGTGACACAAAAGCTATAACAGTACTGTATGCTTAAAAACAATGTTGGAGAAATATTACATTTTGGTGAAGTTTGTGTGCTTTATTATAGGAAGCCAGCGGCTGCGCCGTGTTTTGACTTTAGTCTCAGAGGCGGCTGTGTGCATTCCTGTGAAGTGAGATCACACAGGCACATGGCTGGCACTCTTTAACCAGACAACAGGAAGTGAAAGAGCCACTGCCGCCACAACACAGCCTCCGGTGCCCTCCAACCCCCATCTAAAGAGGAAGCGATACATTCTAATCCAGGATAGTGAGCTAGTGAAAGGCAATCTGGCTAATAATATATGCAAAAAACCTGTCTGGGGATGAGATGTGTTTTATCCATTTCTTTTGCCAGCAATTTCTTGTTTATTTTTAATATTAATATGTACATATTTTAATGTGATTAATAGATACAAATTATATTTTCTATTAATAGAGTACCACACACGTGCCAGAAAGGTTTCTGTTTACTGATAATGTATCTGAATCGAAACAAATGCACAAAACATTTAGCAGATTGGGGATGGTTGCTGATACTTTCAACTTTCCTCCATCCAAGGTGCAAAATGGGTGGGAACAAGATTAAAATAGTACCAGTAATTATGTGCAAGATTGACGGCCAACACCACTTATTTTAGTTTACTGGGTGAATCAACCAAACAGCAATTATTTCACTTCCTTTTTATCTCTCTTAAAGTTCATGTATTAGTGCACACAAATCAGATGAGCTAGTTCAAATCACCTCTTAGCTTTTGACAGAGGAACACATTTTTGTCAGAGGTATTAAACACAGAAAATAACAGACATATTACAGACATAATAAAATGTGGATAACATGAAATAACATAATAGTACATCATAAGGGTTCTATCATGTTTAAAACATCTTTCATAGCTCCAAGCTGACCTCCACAGTCTTGGTTTAATCCACTAATATGCAGAGGGAAGGGACGTTCCATGCAAGAGGATTTCCTGGTCTCGAGTCAATCTAGCAACTCCCTCAACAGGCACCTGAATAGCTAACTGAGGTTGTTATGTGAGTGCGCATGCTGTCACACACGACCCATGTAACTTCCTAGTTGGATGAGCATTGTAAGAAAAAAAACATAACACTTCAGTGTTGGTGCCTTGGAGGAAGGAAGGCAGCGATCTTTAAATCTCTTACATTCATATAAAGTGGTTGCAGTGAGACAGGATGTAACCACTTGGATGTGATTAAAATGTGTAAGGAGGGAAAAAGGCGCCACACATATATTAAAAAAGAAACTAGGAATGTATAAACAACAAAATTGCAGAAGTACTACCAGACAACGCATAACAATCATGTCTGGTTATAGGCACAGACATAAAACATAGTTACATGTTCAGGGACTCCCAGATGTTGCAACAGTCTAAGGTACTGAAAGGTACTGTAGTTGTGTAACATCATGCTGACCATTAGAGTCTAGGTGCCTTTGCCATGACGTTGGCTGATAAGTGGTGGGAAGACGTACTGTATGTGTGATGCTAAAGGGGCAACATCACCAAGAGAGGGGAGAGGGCTCATAATCAGATTTTAATTGCAGCACAACGAAAACTTTCGCCATAGAACAAGTAAATAATCTGATCATCAGACAGCATATTATATCCTCTAAATATGATGTATACACTTATCTGACCAATCACTTTGTTACTGCTGCAGAGCAAACTTGGACAGAAAAAAATACAATTGAATCAAATACAATGTTATTTTCCCTGAAAACAAATAATGATAAGACATTCAGCATGCTTATAGGATAGGACATTCAACATGTTCAGCACTGACACATCTGACCAATGATAAACTAAAAGAAATGTGTAAGAAAGCATTCTGAACTGTTTTGTAATACTTCAATGCAGCATAAATTATAAACACTTGCTGCTATCCAAAGGCATCACTAGGCCTGTTTTAGGGGGGCTTTACATATTAATTACCCCCCCCAAATAAATCCATATATCAGACAATGCATTTACTCTGTCATTTCTTTTTTCATAAACCATTCCATCGCCTTTTAAATTTCTTACAAATTATATAGATAGTGTACACAATGGTGTTCATTTGGAAGCATGTCTGGATGTGTTTGATGCTTTGAATGTAATTCGCTCATGTGAAGCGAGCTCTCCTCTGTGACTAGTAGCTGACGCCTGCCTACTATCAACTACTGCCATTATCGTCCGTTTCTAGTGGTCAGAGAAGTAAATCCTCTCAAGTTCAAAATGTAATTGCACTGGAAGCAACAGAACTTTTTGCTAATCAGTATACACTTTCAGCTAGCACACCAGAATTTTTTGTAGAATATATGGAGGTACATTTTTTGGGGGATATTCAAAAAACGTCATTGGAAATTGTTTTAGAAGTTGCAATTAATGAAATTTGACTTGCATGACAGACCAGTTAGCCACAACTTTTTAGTCAACACACTTCAGAGAAGACTACGATCTGTCTTTTGTAATACACATAAAAAAGGTTTCAGTGGAACACAGGAGGACATTTCTGCGTGTTTCACAGATTCACATTTGTTTTGGTTTGAAGTTAACATATTTCAACATATTCTGTTTAGAGGATGGGAGATCCGGCTATGAAATGTTTCTTTTTTTAAGTTTAATAAAAAAATATAACTTAATTCAAATATTGAGTAGGCTAATGACTAAATATGTTTTGTAATGATTCAGAGAAAATGCGGTAAGAAACCGAATGTTTGTGGATGTTCATTTTCTATGAAGTATTGTTGACAAAAGTTTTTTGGCTCCATAGTACAACCATTTTTTGCCTTTTGTTTGTGATGGAAGGATAAGGACAGAGTGGACTATAATACAAGTATAATATGCTTATTTTGGCCGATTTGACACCTGTTGTTACTCTAAAAATACATGTTGAAAATATGTTTTGGGGAATTTCAAGTGATGTCCCTGCTGCTAACTGAAGGGATATATTATATTCCCTGCCATATCAAGGTTAAGTGTAAATTAAGAGAGCACATCTGTTTATTTTTAATGCAGATTAATTTTAGTGTGGTGTACCGCAAGGCAAAGGGCTAGGGACATTAAAAAAACTCCCACAGCTTTTGTTTTCTATGCACGCTGACAATTCAACAGTATGCATTTACATACATTTTGGGAAAAGCAGTAAAAACAACCTTAATTTAAATCTCCAAACTGTTTTAGAATTGATATCTAGCAATTGGCTCTTCCTAAACCTAAACTTCCTTCCTCAACAAAATATACACAAATTAGAAGCATTTTTATTTTGGATGAATAACCCATTCATCCCTAGACCACATCTACAGCTCCGGAAAAAGAGACCACAGCACCTTTTCCTTTCCTTTTGAAAAAAGGAAAGTTTTGAGTGAGGAACAGAAGCATTGAATTTGCAGTTTTCTCTTAATTTTTACCCTTCTGTTCCTCACTCAAAACCTTCCTTTTTGACTTTTTTGGAAGGGAACAAAAAAGATACAGTAGTCTCTTGTTTTTTTCCAGAGCTGTAAATCCGGTGGTATAGGTGTGTGTGTGTGTGGGGGGGGGTGGGTTGTGGCAAATAGTTGGCAAACAGTTCAGACACCCATCGGTACTACTAAAGACAAGCACCCAAGTGATCTAGGTTATTTTGCCACAAAGTCCTCTATAAAATCATGACTACAGTTAAATGGAACTCTGCCACCACAGATAAGCTTAGCTACGAATAAAAACATGATGTATTATTTTTATGTCATAAATAATTGTCAAGGATTGTGAATTTTTTATTTTGTTTAGCATTGTGTTTTATAATAATTCTATAAAAAGTATAGAGTGGATATATAAAGTCTACACACCCCTGTTAACATGCCAGGGTTATTGTGATGCTAAAGAATGAGACAAAGATAAATCATGTCGGAACTTTTTCACTTTTAATGTGACCTATAATGTGAACAATTCAATTAAAAAACAAACTTAAATCTTTGAGGAAAAAAAACTCACAATAACCTGGTTGCATTAGTGTGCAAACCCTTAAACTAATACTTTGTTGAAGCACCTTTTGATTTTATTACAGCACTCTGTCTTTTTGGGTAGGAGTCTATTATCATGGCACATCCTGCCATGGCAATATTTGTCCACTCTTCTTTGCCAAAGCACTCCAAATCGGTCAGACCAGATCTTTTTCTGGTGAAGCCATGCTTTTGTGGATTTAGATGTGTGCTTTGTGTTGTTGTCGTGCTGAAAGGGGAACTTCCCCTTTATTTTACCCTAACCAAAAATATGATTGTGAACATGATGACCTATCATTGCAGGTGCCCCAAGATGAACATCTCAGAACTTGGGTAGCTTTAGGTCGCTAACCAACGGCAGTCCGGGTCTATTGCACATTAGTCTTTTCAGCATCTTGTTGTCCTTTCATTTGTGTGTATATTAAATGTCTAGTGAGCCTGTTGACCTGGTCTGTTAAAGTGGAATGTTAGGTTTACAACAGGCCAGAATAGTTCAGTACCTACGTTTGCCAAATATTAATATTGACTATATTAGCAACGGTAAATATTGCGCTATGAAATAAATAAAAACTGTGATTTTTTTTTAGGATATGATGTTTGTGGTCTGTGTGTGTAAGCGTGTGAGCGTGGTAATTGTCACACCTTCACCCTGATTCTGTTCACCTGTGTTGTCTTGTTTCACCCCCACCAGGTGTCTCCCAATCCCTCGTTTTATCCCTGCCTACTTAACGGTCTCCTCTGTTTGTTCCAATTGCCTGTTCGTCTTGTGTGATTCCCCAATTTCTTGTTTTCTAGTGTTCCAAGTGCCCGTTTCCCATATTCCTGTATACCGAACCTCTGCCCGTCAAACAAACCCACTTACCTGCACATCGTCTGTACGTCTGCCGAGTCTTCCTGTATACCGAACCCCTGCTTGTTTATACTACCTGTTCTCTGCCTGCCAATTTAGGTGCATTAAAAACCCTAAACAGAGTCCTGCCTCATGCGTTAGCATGTGAGTCCTCGCCTGAGGTTCTGATAGGTAATATTCTTTCAGATATTCCATTTCTAAACAGAATTGAATCGCCTTACTATTACACTGAAGCGGGCCTACAGTGTTTTCGTGCGCAAGGCAAAACATACATTAACTCCCACCTCACACACATACACAAAAAAGGTTCCCATTAAAAGTTTGACAACACAAACACGCCTTAATGTGACTCATAAAGCAATACATGCATTCTTCCACTGAAGAGACCCATCTTTCAGTCATAATGGCATCTTGATTGTGACTTTAGGGTTACATGAGGAAGCGTGTATTTTATTTCTCAAACATTTAATGAACTGAGCCCTGGAAGTGTTCTGGAAATAGGTCGCACCGTGCGTTATTGGGTTTGATTTTCCCTTTGTGGGTGACATCAAGGGCAGAGAAGAAAGGAGAGCTCCTGAGAGGGTTGAACGGGAGAGCGGCAGATGCTTAAGTGTGAAAAAGAAAAGAAAAGGGGTAGGCATTTTTGAGCAATAAAGAACCTGCGATAAAAAAGTAAAGGATCACACTGAGATAGTTGCTCTAAATGAATTACCTGGAGATTGCATGTTGCGTTGCATTTGCAGGGGTATTCAATTTTAATTAGTGTTTTGCAGACATCTTTTATCAGACTGTCACTAACCCCCTCACTTTCAGATGGAATTTGCTCTCTCCCTGTCTCCCTCTTTCTCTCTTTTCCTCTCTCCTATGCCATCTCTGTTTGGCTCATTCCTCCTGCTTTCTCTCTTTCTCACTCGGTCTCACTGCCTCATGTCCTCTCTGCCTATCCTTGTTCTTCTTTCAGCCTCTGGCCTGTCACTCTTTTTTTCTCACTCGGTTTTCCTTTCTCTAACATGAAAACCTACTAATGATTAAAACTGTCATTGACACATAACAATTTGTTTAATATCCAGGTTATCAATATGAAATAAGGAAATAAACACAAGTCCTATTACAGTTTTGAGAAAACATAATTTCCTCTGTTAACTGTATTTTTCGGGAAATAATGGTGATAATTTAGCTCAAGGGGATACAGAGAAACAGATGGGCACATATAAGTCCAACAGTCGATTTGCTTAAACCCCTTTAATAACAATATTAAGAACTCTTAAGTGCCTTTTGAAACTTCTTAATGGAAAACAACATTTCCATTGTCCTACTGCCTCCATTTTGTTTATCTTGTTTATCAGAACAAACTAGTTGTTTCAAATCCCTGAAATATGAATTGAGAGAAAGCAAACCATTTTTGACATTCTGGTCAGAAAGAAAAGAATCAACACGGAATTTCACGGCTTGTTTATCATTCCAAAAGTGACCAGCTGCATGAAACCGTTAAGTATTTGATGCACGTTCTCTCTGCTATGTGTCTTAAGGCAATACCCTGTCTCCCTCTCTTCATTCCTGGCCCACTTCCATTGTTAGTCACCTCGTTCATTGGCTGTAGCAGCCATGGCGTACTGGACATCATCTGAAACTACAAACGACAGGATGCAATAAGCTGGAGAATAGCAGCAATCTGAGGAAAGTTCTCCATTCACTAGAGCTCCCTAACTCTCTGTCTTCGTATCCTGAGCAGAAAATAAAAAAATCAATACTGGCTCACCAGGCTTGATAAAAGCGCTGGACAGGGAGAGCGGCCTCACTGGATATAGTAAATTAAAGTGATCAAAATTTTCCAGTCGACTCAGGCCCACAGCCTACATAAACTAACAACCCTGTCTCCACAACTGCCTGTCACCCAAGCTCTTCTCACTATCTCATCTCTCCTCCCATGCTCACCTCTTTCTCAGTCTATTCTCACTTTTTCTTTCACTATCTTTTCTGAATTCCTTTTACCTCCTTTGCACTGTATTTCAATTTTAGCAGTGTCTTGGCCTTTCGACTGCTGTGTATTACTTGTGGCAGGTGTCTTTACACACATCCAGACACATCTGCACACACACACACGCGCACACACAAACACAAACATATGCAGACAACAGGCCCCCACACTCGCCTACACACGCCCACTCACACGCGCAAACATAAGCACCCGTATTCACATGCACATACACACAATAAGCAGACTTTACTTTCATGACTGTTGCCCAGGTGTGATTTCCTTTTAAGAACTGTGTGATCAGAAGTGAAGTGCTACCCGGTTTTGTCCATGAATCCGTTTGACTTCTTTGACCTACAGTATTGTGACAAGGACAGAGCAGTTTTCTCAGAGAGGTGTACGGCTCAGATCATGTGGTAGCAGGTTACCTTGTCAGAACCGTAGCCATTCCATTAAGCTAATATGATTGTGACACTGTAAATACACATTACTGGAGCAACAATAAAAAAATTACAAAAAATTCATTAGAAATCAACGGCCATGTTGTTTCACAAAAACAGTGTCAAGGGAATTATTTTGTAGCATAGACTTGGAAAAAGCATACAGGTTATGGTTGTTCGTAATTATGAATAAGTACACAAAACTATCAAGAGCGTGAAACATGAAACAGTATACAAAATTGATAACCTTTTGGAGAGCGAGGGAAAAATGAAGTACTCATCCAATGCAACATAGTGTCCAATCGCCAAGCAGATAAGTCACCTGACCACTGAGCTAGTCCTTAGGAAACTTTCGAAAAATAAGAGGAAGGTGTTGCATTTTCAATGTATTTTAGGTAGGCAACACATTATTATAGATGTTGTGATTTTTTAGCTATTATACCAGATTAACCATTGCTATATACATCTGCATTAAATTCTAGCATTTTCCCATGTGAACCTAGTTTCAGAATCCCTAGTTGTTAACCAGGGCTGACACATTCGTCACATGTATGGTACAAAGTTTTATGTCCATATTAGCATGTTTTGACAGTAATGCTAGCGTCAGTAGTCTGCCCATGTAGCTATAAATTAAATAAAGTTTTGTTAGGGAGTTGTGGTCACTAGGGCGTAAACTCCCCTGACCCTTAACTTTAACTGTTTTTTGTTAAGTTTTTATCTAACGTTTCTACTAACCTTAAACATTTACCACACTGGAAGCATTATCAAACTTTAAACATTATGCGTTCTGGTTGTGTAGCACTTCTCTCTTTGTACATCTTCATTTGGGAGTCAACATCACCAACACGGATGGACTCTCCAAATGTTATTTATCTACAGAGAAAATAAAAAGTCAGGTTTTTGTGATGTAAAAGAACAAGACAAAGATAAAGCATGTCAGAACTTTTTCAACTTTGAATGTGACTTATAATGTGAAATATTCAATTGGAAAAAATATTTAACTCTTCGAGGGGGGAAAATAAAAAATAAAAACCTTACAATAACCTGGTTTCATAAGTGTGCACACCCTCCTATAACTGGGTATGTGGCTGTGTAATTAACCAATTACATTCAAACACAGATTAAATAGAAGTCATTACACACCTGCCATCATTTAAAGTGACTCTGATTAATCACAAAATTATTTCAGCTGTTTCCTGACAATTTCTTAGTTGCATTGTTGAGCAAAATCCATGGTCTGCAGAGAGCTTCCAAAGCATCAGAGGGATCTCATTGTTGAAATATAACGTTCAGGAGAAAGGTAGAAAATAATTTCAAAAGCATTAGATATACCATGAAACACAGTGAAGACAGTCATCATCAAGTGGAGAAAATATGGCACAACAGAGACATTACCAAGAACTGGACATCCCTTCAAAATGTATGAAAAGACGAGGAGAAAACTGGTCAGGATTGCTTCCAAGAGGCCTACAGCAACATTAAAGTAGCTGCATGAATTTCTGGCAAGTACTGGCTGTGTGCTTCTTGAGACAACAATCTCCCGTATTCTTCATATGAATGGGTACGGCAGCATGACGGAAGCCCTTTCTTACAAAGAAAAACATCCAAGCCTGGTAGAAGTTTGCAAAAACAAACATCAAGTCTCCCAAAAGCATGTGGGAAAATGCTATGATCTTATGAAACCAAGGTTGAAATTGATGGCCATAATTCCAAAAGGTATGTTTGGCACAAAAACAACATTGCACATTACCCAAAGGACACCATACCCACAGTGAAGCATGGTGGTGGCAGCATCAAGCTTTGGGCAGTTTTTCTTCAGCTGGAACCGGGGCCTTAGTCAGGGTGGAGGGAATTATGAACAGTACCAAATACCAGGCATTTTTGGCACAAAATCTTCAGGCATCCGTTAGAAAGCTGAAGATGAATAGGAGCACACATCCAAATCCACAAAAGCATAGCTTCACAAGAAGAAGATTAACGTTTTGGAATGGCCCAGCCAGAGCCCAGACCTGAATCCAATTGAACATCTGTGGGGTGAGCTGAAGAGGGCTGTGCACAGGAGATGTCCTCGCAATCTGACAGATATGGAGCACTTTTTCCAAGAAGAGTGGGCAAATATTGCCATGTAAAGATGTGCCATGCTTATAGAATCCTACCCAAAAAGAGTGCTATAATAAAATCAAAAGATGCCTCAACAAAGTATTAGTTTAAGGGTGTGCACACTTATGCAACCAGAATATTGGGATTTTTTATTTTTTATTTTCCCCCCTCAAAGATTTCAGTTTGTTATTCAATTGAATTGTTACGTTGTAGGTCACATTAAAGGTGGAAACATTTCTGACATGATCTATCCTTGTTTCATTCTTTTTCATCACAAACACCTAGCATTTTAACAGGGGTGTGTATTTTTAAATCCACTGTAGGTGAACCCGATCCCGTACTATTATGAGTGGTGCACGTTCATGTTTAGATGACTGTATTGTGACTGCCTATACGCCCCTCAGGATCTTCCAGACTCAAACATTTCAGTCCAGAGATGTCTTCCCTGTGAATTCTACCCTCTATGGTTAAATTACAATGTTTCTAATCAGCGTAGTTCCTGTGAATGTGACCGACTGAAGTAAATGGGTTGTATGTTTTGAAAACCCTCTAAGCAAGGCACTACCCATTTTAGTTAAAAACTTAACATAACTAGTAGACACGGCCTTTAAAAGTTGTCTTACAAAATGCAGTTACTGAATTATAGTAATGCAGTAGACAGCTACGGAAGACCTGCCAAACTCTTGGCATTCTGTCCCGAGGACAGTAAACAGGGATTATTAGGGATTTGACCAATCAGCTCGAGTCACTAGCTCTATGAGAAAACACATGGATGTGCTTTCTGGCTCTACTCTATCTTTCCTTTCTCATCAGTCTTCTCTCTCTCTCTCTTCCGTATTTCTTTCTTTATAACCCCGAGATCATGTATTATATCATTCCAATCAGATCTCAGAATTTAAAGGGTTCATGATTATTCTCGGATCATAATTAGACTCTCTATTATGTCAGATCACCATGTAGCCAGTTTTTGGAATGGGATATTAAACGTGATGTCAGACGACATGTTTTGTTTTGTTTAGCCAGATCCCTCATAGGCATGCTGGAGTAAGATCCTTAACGAGAGGCGTGGCGCTGTGGGACAGGAAGAGAAAAGTGTGTGCAGGTATGTGTGTGGGTATGTGTACATGCGTGTGTGCATTTTGCATGTCTGCAGCCTGTGTTAGCCATGACCTAACAGGCAGCTGACCTACAAAAGGTCAGACAGCAGACTGCCGTCTGATGCCTAAACACAGCAGTAACACCAAGCGCACCGCAGTCCCTCTGCTTAGCCCAGATCAACCTCCCTACTATCCCAGGGAGAGGGGTCCAATCCTGGCCAAGCTGGCTCTCCTACAGCCCCCAGCCCCGGCCTCCACACCCACCCAGCCTAACATCTCCACACCTGAACATCTTCAATTGTAATTGCTCCATTCGGTTTTATACTTTAATATTAATTACTGATGGCATACCACACATCTGCTTCACTGTTTCTCATGAGGGAATTGTCTTTCTTGATGCTCCCTTTCTTTAAAAACATTATATATGTTTTGGAAGTTCAAAGAAGAGCTGTGAGTTATTAAAAGTGTAGATGTACAATCTAATCACCTTTGAATAAATAATCCTTCATTAGCTCTTAAAGTAAGCCATTTGCAACCATGCATCAAAATCTAGTGCGGTACTATATTTATCTACAGTATTTTAGTCTCTTTATCAAGCAAAAGGACTGCATTTGCAAATGTCTCTGGTGGCAATCCAATTGAAAAAACAGTTGGCAGTGGTATTTGTAAGCAGTGCTTTACCAGTTAAAACCTTAAGGATAGATTACAGAGCTCCCCTCCTTTCTGCAAACTGTGTGTGTGTGTGTGTGTGTGTGTGTGTGCAGCAAACACGCAATGTAATGACTAAATGCTCTGAAACTATTAACTTAAGTGTTTCTGTCAGTCTCGTGCAAGGGCAAATTAATTGCTGGTCTTACTGTACACTGCAGACTAGTTACTGAAATTAACTGCAATTAATGCTAAGCCTTCTGGTGTCACAGACTTACGTGTAGTGGTCTATGTGATTAGGAGAATATTGTAAATTAAGTATAGCATTCTTAAGTAAGAATACTGTATTTCTTTTACTCCATTAACTCAAAAGAAACTTACTACATCAATTCTGAGATGACAACACTGAAACATACATAATTGTATTATATGTTGTGCAATGTTCTATTCTTGAGGTTGTGTCCTAAAAACGGATTACAACTTAGCGATGTAATATTGTAATTTTACCAGAATGGTATTTTCTAGCATTCTTAGTCATTTGAATGACTTCATTGTGAAACAAGGTTTAAATGGAAATTGTAAGAGCATTAGCATTTAATTTAAGACATTAAAGGAGTTTATTATTATTTAGTTTTTCTTAACCCTGAAAGTATTCTATAGGCCTAGAAAAAGTGTAATCTATAGATTATATTTTAAACCACCAGAACAACCTTTAACCACTTTAACCACTGAAAAAACATCTTTATTCAGGTCATTTCAGATTTTGAACATGTTCCTTTGTTTTTACATTGACCAAATTGCCTTTCAGTTACATTGTCAAAATTGTAGTTGATGTCAGGTGGTCATTTGTTAGAAATATGGTCACACATCCTGATTACTTCCATTGATTTTAGCTAACGGTGGATAAAGTTAGCATGTTTGTAATGGTTAATTAATGGGGCCATACGATTTTTACTGTACTACTTGCATACATTTCAAGCGTAAATGACCAAGAGACATGTGCAGTTAATGTTTTATGTTAATATTTCAAATACTTTATTTCTACAAAGTAGTGCTAGAGATCGTCCACATTAAAAATGTCTGGCTGGAACTTCTAACAGTGTGCATTGACTTGTAGTCCTCTTATAGTCCTTTCAGACACTATGCCCCCATCATGGACTAACTGGTACTACTCCTTTCACATAAAGAAAGGGAGGGGGCGCACGAGGCAAGTTGTGTTATTCTTTCAAATTCCGTCTTCGAAACGTTAGAGGCAGGATTATACACGGTCCCCTTTAAAAGAAGACTGAAATAGTGCTTTTTCAGATACTGTATTTTGAACTCCACTGAAGGGCAAAGCAATGGATTACGTTAATTATGAGATAAAAAGACCCAAGAAGCGTTATATTCTGTAAACCATTAATTTAAGGTAATGATGTGTACTTGTTTTACATTTCTTGTACGCTTGATTCCTGAAATTGTGTTGATAAGTATGTGTGTGTATGTGTGTTTTGTGTGTGTGAGTGCATTCTCACACACACACACACACACACACACACACACACACACACACACACACACACACACATACACATACGTCTAACATCTAAATAAGGACACCAAATTTGATTGCCCTTGAAAAATACTACTTTTACTAATCCTAACCCTAAGCTTAACCTCGACAACCTAACATTTACGCCTATACTTAGCCCTAATGTGTCTTATATTAACCTTAAACTAATTCTTAACCTAAATTCACAGGAAATGTTTGCCCTAAACATATCAAAATGGAGATAAAAAAATCCCCATTAGCCAACTTTTTGGGGACAATGTTGTCCCTGTTTTTAGTCAGAAACACACACACACACACATACACACATAGTATCCTGTTTTCAAATAATATCCTGGCTCCTTAATCACAGCCAAACCACTGACTGATCATAGACATCTATGAAGAACTACTTGAGTATTCTAACAAGGTTGTACTCCTAATCTATGTATTAATCTACCTATTTAACTGTGTCCCTCTATTTTATCAGAGATTATATTTCTCTCTCTTTTAACAGGCTTCTGCACCTTGGACGGATATTAATTAAAATCGAAACACTAAATATTGATTGATACGTTATCAGTGCATAGCAGTTGGTCCGCAGGCTATTGATCCGTCCCTGTGATTTATTATCATATTTAAGAAAAATCCTTTTGTGTGATTATACGAGGTAATGGACTTTTAGTGAGGGTTGTAATTCTTTTTTTTCTGTATTGTGTTTGTTGTGTGGGAGGCGGGAGACGATTTCTCAATCGCAGTCGGAGATCACCGATACCCTTGGAGGCGCTCTGCCTTCCCTCCGTGGAGTTTGTTGTCGGCCAACGCTCGTGTAAGAGAGGCATCCTGGCTGTGTCATTGGAAATAATGGGTATTGGGAGTACCTCTTTAATCACAACAAAGATTAACAGATGGCATGAGAGCAGTTATTAGCAAACATCTTGCACTCATCAAATCAATACGTTGATTTGTAATCAGGCTGTCGGTGGGTTGCGGGTGGAAAATGGGGAACCGGGGCTGTTCCCAGTGAAAGATCCTGGCAATCAGACGCTACTGTGTAGCAATTACCTCTCAGCAAAATAGGTGCTCTTCCTCTCCAATCTGGCAGGCCTCCAAAACACAGGGCTGACAGATAGGAACACGGAGCATTAACACACCGAAACATTTGAGGACGCTAACCGTGTTAGCACCTCCTATGCTATGTTTGTTAATATTGCTAGGATATTGTCAGAAGGCCCTGTGAAAGGAGGCAGGTCTTGGAAAACATCTTGTCAAAACAAACAGCAAATATGGCAAGCTTTCCTGTGGAGTCAACATTTCATCTTACGGTTGCTATAAATTGGAAAGTTGAGAATTCTCCAGGGAAAGAGAGTAAAAGAGAGAGAGATATTCTCCAGGGAAAAAGAATAAGAGAGAAAGTGAGAGAAAGCAGTAGCTTGCTAGAGAAAGAGTGGTAGCAGACAGAAGACCCAGACGTGAATTCAACAAGTCGAGGACTACTTTCACCAAAGCTGTTTCTTAGCCACAGCGATCAGGGCCTTCATTCCATCATTTTAATAAGCATCCTTTTTGTTCTATTGATGCCAGGCCTTTATCGTTGTAATGCCCAGCTATGAATTTTCACACATAAAATCCACAACCCTGTCTGTGGCAGCGTTTTTTTTGTTGTTGTTGTTATTGCAAGCTACATGCATGAATTTAACACACCTCAAAACAGAGATATTTCCTAAAGAATTTTCATAAATAGAAAAAGAAATGTTGAATGGGACAGATTGGTTCTCTATGAAAGTTCTGAATACACCTTTGTTTAATATTTTTCTAATTACGCGAAATGTAATGTTTGCACAGATTGCAACTTTTTAATATTTTGTGCATCTGGGACTGGGAGATATTTGAATTAAAAGCAGCACAATTCTGATATTTTCTCCTTTGTACAAATCAAAAAAGCCCATAAGCCAGTATTTTTGAGGGAATAACGTCTGAATTTATCTTTCTGTCTTAATGGCAGAACGTCTTTTGAAAAATATACCTAGCCTTTACTTAGGCATTCGGGGGTGCAGCAACCAATTATGCCCAACTGTCAATTTTCTCAATCTAAAATCATCCAAATAATGAACGGCTTTCTGTGATTTATGCGGATTAGTCCCATATGGCCTTTAGCATTTCACTTTGCTTAGCAGCACACTTTTTCTATTCAACAGCTTCCAGACTACCCATTTGTTCACACTGAGTGCTATCAGCTTAAGTTACTTTTTTTGTGTGGCTTTTAGGGCACCCAAGGGCTGCAGAGCTTTACAGCCTTTCAATGGAACCTACTTGTTTGTATTGAAACCTACCTCCGTGGTAGAGACCAAGGGGTCAAATTAAATATGGCTGAAGCCAGATAAAGTGATGTGGATTGAAAGAAAGCAGTCATTGGAGGCCAGATTGCAGAAATACATTTTAGCGGAAATGCCGCATTCTTTACAAAATGACTGATAAGGCTAAACAAGTTACTCATGTAAAAGACGGACATGACATTAGTTATCAGGCATTTATTGTCTATGGGTGTGCCTTTATAAATCATGAGCACATATAATAGCTACCCACAAACAAACATCTTAGAAATGCACAAACACAAACTGCTTTCTCTCACAAGGAGATGCTCCCGATTTATTTTTTGTGATAAGTCCCTCATCACAAAAAACAAGGGAAACGTTTCAGCTCCAAGGCACCAATTCTGGAAACTGCAGTCTGAAATTATAGAAAACTCCTGAGCACTCGTTCAACACTAGTTCTGCCTCCATATACTATCAATGGAGAATGGAGTGATGTTCAGAGATGCACTTACCAGGATTAAGTAAGGCCAATGGTGCCAAAACAATGACAGTTCGAGGTAACTGATGCCGTTTAAAAATTCAAAGGCCTCTATTGAACAGACAATGTGGCACATATCACTGGCCCGGAGTGCATAGATCCTTGCCCCCATCCCCCTTCAATGGTCTGCCTCCACTCAAACACAGACAGTCTCTCAGCTTCGCTATCTCAGACAACTCTAATGACACCTCTTATGCTAACCTGCCTATCTTATGCTAGATGCCACAGAATATTCAAGATGGCTGCTTACGTATAGCACGGCTTATTTAAACATAATTATAAATCGGGGTTGTACCTACATTGTTTTGATAATGTGTGAATTTTGATTTTTCCATGCATCTTTCCCATGAGCTTCTTTAGTATGTGACATTTAACAATATTGATCAATTAACTATTTATTAAAGAGGAATTCTGAAATCCTGCCTCGAAACAGTAACACGACATCTGTCCTCCTCGTCTACCCTTACCAAAAGAGACTGTTATAGTACTAGCTCGGGGTTTAGGTTGGGAAGAATATTACTGTGACTGTATAAAACTATTATATGGAGATTATATAGGTCATGCAAATGGATGGATTAAATTTAAATGGGACATATGTTAGAAAATAGTATTTGAAACATTAACTTACAGTACTTTACAGGAATGCTTGAACTCATCTAAATTTGTAAGGGTTTTGTGAACAAATTGTTCATTCCTTCTGCTTGGTCCAGTTGTCTGGCAAAACTAGAAACACTGCATTCAACATATTTAATCTCACATAAACAGTCTAGAGGTAGTAGTAGCGTGATGACCATTCCATCTTTTAGCTGATGCTCCAGGACAGATGGGTCACACATCAAGACAATGGTCTGAAACGAAATTTACACTACCGTTCAAAAGTTTTGGAGTCACTTAGAAATGTCCCAGTTTTTTTAGCAAAAAACAATGTTTTGTCCATTAAAATAACATCAAATTGATGGGAAAACACAGCACAGACATTGTTAATGTTGTGAATGAAAAATGTAGCTGGAAAGGGAGGATTTTTTTAATGGAATATATCTACTTAGGCATAGAGAGGCCCTTTTTCAGCAACAGTCACTCCTGTGTTCCAATGGCACGTTGTGTTTGCTCATCCAAGTTTATAATTTTAAAAGTCAAATCGCTCTTTAGAAAACACTGTTGCGATTATGATAGCACCGCTGAATTGTTTTGTGTTGATTAAAGAAGGAAGAAATCTGTCCTTAAGATTAGTTCAGTATCTTCAGCACCAGCATTCATGGGTTTGAAATTAAGGCTATTCTCTGCAATAAATTTTCTTATTCAGTGCTGTGTACTGCTCCCTTCACAAAACAGTGCAAACTGGCTTTAATCAGAATTGAAAGAGTGGGAGGCCCTGGTGCACAACTGTGGAAGAGGGCAAATACATTTGATTGTCTAGTTTGAGATAATAACAGGTCCTCAACTGGCAGCTGCATTAAATAGTACCTGCAGAACATCAGTCTCAACATCAACAGTGAAGAGGTGACTCAGGGATGCTAGACAGAATTACAAAGAAAAAGACATCTCAGACTGGCCAATAAATAATAAAAAATGAAGATGTTCACAAGAACAGACAACGGGTGGAATAATTTTCGTATCTCAAAATACACATTTATGTACCTGTGCTGTCGATTGCAAACATAACTGGGGAAACATGACACGGCTGTTGTGTAACCATTCAAAATAGGATTGTCATTGCACTGTGAAACCTTGCGACCAACTCAAGAGTACAGGAGCATTTCTCATTTGGAGTCGGCATTACATTATGGCATAATTGGGAGTTTGTCACTGTACCCAATTTCCGCAAACGTTGAAAACTCTTTGGCAGACTGAAGGGCAGATAGAGGTGCTTGTTTGAATGAAATAACTGCAACATACACAAGGTGAAAACCATGGTGATAGCATGTTGTGTTCTGCATAACCTACAGGACACTAACATCCACCAAAGAGGCCAATGGGCTAGAAACACATACAGGTCTGAAGTACATCATTAGACCTGTATGTGCCTCTAGGTCCCCGGCCTCTACAGTACACATGGTTTTACATGTTTGTTCTTTCTGTTGTGATTTTAAAATGATTTAATGACAGTGAGGAAGACAGTGTGTGGGAGTTCTTTGTTTTCAGATTTACACAAACAGACACTCATCACGTATTTGGTTCCACAACTATGAATTTATCTGCAAAAACTGAGGTGCAAAATACAAAGCGAACAGTAAACGAGTAAACTAGCAGCCATCTGGGAAGTACTATTTAGCATTTAGAAATGGCAGTAACATAAGTGTAAACTAGCAGCAATTGGTAGAATTATTATTGAATATTATAGATACATGGGTGTAATATATGAATGAGGGCATAGCAAACTTACTACGTAGTGACAATTTAAAAAAAAATATAGCAATAATATACATAACTTTACTTGGCTAATGTACATAACACGGTTTCTTTCGTGAGACTCGAAGAATGCCAACTCTCGCCTCCTTATCGCTCTTTATGCGGCTCTCAGCCTGACTCTTTCCTCAGTATAGCAGCTGCATACTGTCTCTCCTGCTCCTATGCTCACTGCAGGACGGCCCGGTTCACATCGTCCATGTCCCTCAGCACGTTAAGGAAGTCTGTGTCTATTCTTCTTTCCTAAGAAGAAAAATAAACACCAAAACCCCCACAATAAATTAATACACATGCACAGTCGGCATAGCCAACAGAAGTTTTTGATCTTGTACCAACTAAGAATTTGAAAAAGTTGTCAATGTTTAGTGATTATTATAGACATAGAAATGTTAACTAGCATGTCATTAATGATCATTTCCGAAATGTCAGTGGAAATATTTCAGCTAGTTGGTTAGCAACGTGGTTAAAAATACGACCGCCCTTATTGGCCACCGCCCTCTATCATCTGCCGATTTACTATTTAGTTCAGTAACGTTTCCCCTTTATTTGCATTACAAATGTCTGATCACAATTGTACTTACGTGTTTACTAGAAAGTTTTAGCTACCTCTCATGCCTTCTGGAGATGAAGGATAAAGACAGATCACAGATAATAGCCTACACGGTGATGTCTGGTCTGTGGCGCGAGTTTACTTTAAGGACTTGCAACTTCAATTGCCATACATGATATTTACCTCCACAAATTACTATAAAAATAGTGGATGGCCGATAATAGATGGACGTTAGGTAGGCTAACATGATGTACCTGTAGCTAACTTTAGTTTTGGTCTAGAGGAACAATAGCATGACTAACAATAACATGACTAGTATACAAATCAAATATCATTACTTTTCCAAAACATAAAGTTATAGCATTTAACGTGCATCATGTGAAACATTGTGTGATTTACCTTAAACCAACTGCTTATTCAGTTAGTGTTTTCCAGCATGGCTTCCAGCATGGCTTCCAGCATGGGTTCCAGCATGGCTTCCAGCATGGCTTCCAGCATGGCTTCCACCATGGCTTCCAGTAACGCAGCAGCCAAGTCAATCGTTGCCGCAGCGCCAGAGAAGACAAGCCGTTGACCCAGCAACGCATCTAGAAAGTCAAACCACTTGCTCCGCCAGTCAGAGACGCTTCTGTTATGTTCTTCGATCTTCTTGTAATCTTAATTTCATCTTTTAAGCTTCTCCCGGCCCTGTTTAATGGGGTGAGCATTTTTCAGCTCACTTGAAGGGTATTTTTGCGAACACCTTATAATAACGGATTCCCGTTTACAATTCCCCCTGTTTTTGATCCTCAGCATAAACACAATAAGGCCTGGACTTTGTTAGTTGTCCATCTGTCATTTGTTCAATTTCTTCTCCATACAATTTTTATTCTGTTTGTGAGCACAATTAACTCATTTACTATGTTGATGATGGCTAATGACAAATTTAAAAATGGCGGTTGGAAACTTTTCAGAGCAAAATCTACAATTACTCGACCAATGAGAAATGTTCAGCGCCGCAGGCAGCACAAGCCCCACCCCAAAAGTTAATTGACTCTGGGAGAGTTCTACCTCCCGAGCAGGGACTGTTTTGGGTGTAAAATGCAGTTCCTTGTTCCTGGTTCTAGACACTGGTTCCTACGGTGGAAACGTAGCGAGTTCCTGGAAAAGTTTGTCGTTTACGGGTATAGTTCCTGTGGTGGAAATGCATAAAGCACAGGTCCAAACTATTTACAAATTATTTAGGGAAGAAGCAGTCAGCCGCTATTCTGTCTATAATGGATTTGCCAGCATGGTCGCTGAATCTTAACCCTATTGAGCAATTGTGGGAGTAGCTTCACCATAAGAAGTGCCAACCCAAATGGTGGGAGGTGCTTCAGAAGATATGAGGTGAAATTTCTTCAGATTACCTCAACAAACTAACAACTAGAATACCAAAGCTCTGCAAAAACTGCTGCAAATGGTGGATTATTTGACAAAAGCCAAAATTCAAGAACACACTTTTTATTTCATTTAGAAATAATAATTTCTAACCATTTCTGACTATATTTTCCTTTCCTGATGCTATAGTTCCTATTCAAACTCATTTAATGTATGCTTTCATGGAAAACTAGAACATTTCTAAGTGGCCCCAAACATTAGTGTATATATTGAAATGGCTTAGTTATTGTGTAGACCTATGTTATGGGGGGACTTTACACGAGCAGTTCATCCTCAAAAACCCTCTAATGCTGCCAGGACCATGCACAGCCCTTCTAAGGGGCATGTGCCGAATCGAAAAAGTGGGCGGAGTTGTCCCTCCCGTCTGACTTTCTCTTCCTATAGGTTTTAAGCAGACAAGCGGTGAAGAGAGGGGAGTATGAATTTGAGATATTCTCTGTGTGCCTGTCACTTGTGTACTGAAAGGGAGACATAATTTCAGCAGCAGGAAATGAATAACTTATTGATGTGCTACATACCAAACCAACTCAAAAAAGTTAGCTTCTAGCATGGTTAACAGTTATCTCAATAGTCCTTTAACTAGCACAAACAATAATAACCAGTTGCCCTTCTGCCATCATATATAGGCACATTGCATGATTGCCATCATTCCAAGTCCTTTACCCAAACTGCAAATTAAAAATGTAATTATCAACATGTTCTGTTATTTGTTCTTTTGGGTTCCCCTTATCTGGTCTCTTTGGAAGGTCTGATAACATTCCTGTAAAAAGAAATGTAAATGGCCAAAATCAAACAGGGGACAAATACTCTCTCACAGCACTGTATATAGATACACACACACACACACACACACACACACATATAAGAACACACACTCCTGATGTCACTTGTCGAGTGGTTAATATCTTTCCAAGGTCGGGCTTGACAAGGAATTCCAATGAGATTAAGTGTCATCAATGCGGCTTTAGCCCTTTTTTACTCATTGCTCTTGGAAAAGGCATTAAGAATCACAGCCGACTAAGGCCTTGGAGCTCGGCTGTGTTCCTTTAGTGCTGGGTATATCTAGCAGACCCCCCTTTCACACTCAGCCGCGATAAGAGATACTAGACCAATGATATTTAATACTCTACCAGAATAAATTTCCACACCCCATCCCACAGGTGGCAGCCCCGACCATGTCATGGGTCATGGGTCATTGGCTGGGCTGAGCTGGGCTGGGCTGTACTGGGCTGGGCTGGGCCAGGCTGGGCCAGGAAGTCTGGGCAAATTTTGTTGTTTATTTTCAGTTCTGGAGAGAGGGCAGGCCAGAAGCCTCTAAGACAGATGTTGGTTTATTTGAGGTAAACTGTTAAGTTGGGCATGACTTTTGTAATTTGCTTTTAGTATCTATTCATTTATCTCCAGGTAAAAGAGTCTGTCTTCCGCTTGGACTGGCTGACCATGAGGTAAGAGGCAACAGAGCTGGCCCTGGACCAAGATAAATATTGCTGTCTCCCAGGTCCTGTATGTACATTCGATAGCCAGTTGCATGAGTTGCCTCACGTGCACATATCAACTCAGGGGACCATGTAGATAGGCTTAGACATAACACATGCAGCCGAGTGAGAAGACTAACTATCGTTTTGTAGCAGAGTTATTACAACTGCTGTTAAATATCTACTGAAATTCATGAAAAAATATGTGTTTGCTTGTAACAGTCTTAGAAGAGCCTCGCTTCTATCACTCAGGCTTTGACCAGCTCTCTTTTCTTCATTGCTATCCGACCAGCCTGTCAACACAACAGAACCCTATTGTTTCTCAATGTATAAAAGTACCTTTTTTGTAATACATTATTCTGGCTGCACTCGGCCACGATAGGTTTGTGTGTGTGTGTGTTTTCTATACATCAAGAGTGCTGATTATAGCTACCCATACAAACAAATCTTAGAAATACACAAACAGCTTTATCTCAGAAAGAGATGTTCCTGATTCCATGCCTACAAAACTGCTAGTGTCATATTTGGTCACTAATCACTCACCAGAGAGCACACTTTCAAACAATAATATGCAGGGAAACAATTTATGTTCTTTCAAAGTGATTTTCAGTAGTAATGTCAGACATTTCACATTGATTCTAAGCAATGCAGAAAAGTGCATAAAAAAGATATTACACTGCTAGCACATGATACAGTGAATTTGGTGGAAACTTAATAGTGGGATGTTTGAAGTTTCTTGAGATTAAAGTATTACACGGACTCAAAAATATATTGTTGTGCCCTTGAGCAAGGGACTTGAAATGCTCTCGGGGATCTTACATTTGTACAATACATATAATATGGACTCAACTAAATATCAAAACATATTCAGTATATTTTTAGATAATTTATGAATTTATTTTTACAGGTGGGAACATATGATATGTGTAAAATATACTGCATTTCGATGACATAATGCACAAAAACAAGGACTCTTTTTGGGTCATGACTACACTTTCACAACTACTGGCAGAAATTATAGAAAAACACTGGAGTTCATCTTTGAACTGAAACGCTAAAGACAGCTGACATGTAAAATGGTATGGAAATACAACTTTAACACTTCCCATTTAAAGTTTAAATTAAAGCTTGAGCTTTTGTATATAGTTTGCCAATATTTTTTAAATGTGCGCTCATGAAAAAGAATGGGCCCATGTTTTTAACAGCCTACATCATCGGATTGTGTACTGTGTCATCCATTCAATATGTCATGTTTTTACATAACTTCTTTGTAATTTGTATGCTTTTTACGAATCCAATTTGGAAAATAGTGTATTAATGTCATCCTGGACTGCAACTCCCATTGATTAAGTGGAAGATATTCTGTCAATAGTATTGCCTGCGTCTATTTCCCCCTTACTCAATTCAAAAAGTAAAATGTATTCCAATTTTATTCATTCCATAAATGAGATATCTATGTAGGGCCACAAAATGTTGTCCTCATGCACGCAGATCTTACTGACTTCCTGTTTCGAACATTCGGTGTGGAAAACACCAGAACAGCTTAGGTTTTTATGCCTAGAAGGACGGCATGTTGCCATGTTCAATTCTCCAGGGCCAGTTAGAAGTTGCTTTGAAGAGACATGGTCATGGGCACAATTCAATACTACCAAACTGGGGTGAGGATTACAATAAACAACAAATAAAAATGTATTGAGAAAGTAAGAGAATTGTAATTGCTTTGTACTTACAGAACTGATAGCAATTTAAACTGATAGAACCCCATTCCTGTTTTCAGTATTATATGCCTCCCATTTCTTTTTGCCCATCTCCATCATATCTCTGGCTGCCACGATTAACGGGTGACACTGACAGATCCATCAAATATGTTTTGTTTGCAGCGCTGAGTTGTTAATATGGGTCCTGTCAATGCGTCAGGTTGCATTGGGCGAGCCCCCTTTCACAACCAATTTAACACCTTGTTCTTCCTTGGGAGCGATGAGCAATTCACTGTGTGCCCCATCCCCCTCCTGGCCAACTCAAAGTCCAACTACACCCAGGCAACTAATTTAATTACAATAGCAGATTGCATAGGTCGATTCGATTCATTTCAATTAGGCCTAATTGAACCAGTCAGATCAAATTTTACTCATCTCCTATACAAGCCATCCGTTTCATTTTAGTTAATCTCACCTCATTTCAAACAGGGTAAACACGTCATAATATACCCGTCATGCAGATATGTGATTGACTGATTATGCTGTAATAGCTGATCTAAAAATACATGTAAAAACATCAGTCAAATACAACCCACTCCTTGTAGAGTACATGAGTACCAGAACCCCTTACTTTAGTCCTATTTGTGCACATTGTTGTCAAGAATCGGTCAACAGGTGTGTGTGTGTGTGTGTGTGTGTGTGTGTGTGTGTGTGTGTGTGTGTGTGTGTGTGTGTGTGTGTGTGTGTGTGTAAGAGTCTGTTTATGTGAGTGCTAGAGTGGGAGACGGACTCACAGAAGGAGAGCGATTCAATAAGAAAAAGAAGATTGAGATAGAGATGGAGAGAGAAACAGTCTGTTTAGTTGAACCCCAGTCACAACAGTCAGTGTCCCCTGGGCTGTCTGTCTGCACCATGACTCCCACACTTTCTTGTCTCTGGCGTTATCTTGGCTTGCCTTGAAAGGAGCCTACATCCCCCACCTCAACTCGTACACCCCCTTTCTCCCATTTCCAAGTAGGGGACAATGTGCTAGAGAGGTTTTGGCACTTAACACCTACTTAAAGGGCACACATCCTACAGACGACAGCTCAGTAGATGGTTTTCTCTCACTTTCTCTCCACCCTTGTCTTCATACCGGCTGGATTATTGTCTCCGGTATGAATCCGGCAAATATTTAAATTTTTTCCCCTGTTTTCATTTCACTCTGGAAAAGGGAGCCTGCCTGGAACCACGTGTATCTAAGGCTGCGAACATGCTTTAACGAGATCATTCCTCCCTCCTTGGTATATTTGGTTATGCGTGCACAGGTATGTGTGGGCGTACATGTGTGAGCAGAGGACAACACTTGTAAGGAGAACCTAACTGTTTGCATTACGTGTACATCAGCAAGCATGTCTTAATTATTGAAATGGAATGGAATGATTACATTCTGCCTAAGCAGCTCCACTGTGCAGTTTATGAAGCTGCAACATAAGGAAAACCTTAACAGTAACAAAAGAAGAGAAAAGCTCTACCCTAACAAGCTAGATAAATAGCGAGACATTGACCAAGCGGGATCTCAGTTCACATACACACACATCACAGGAGCTAGCTGTGTTTGTGACTGCATCCAATGCACACATGAATGTGTTTGTGTCAACATGAGTTTACGGGTGTGTACGTAACATGTCGCATGATCTGGCTTAGTTGGTGATATCGAGAAAGAGGTCAAGTTTGTCATAGCATGACGAAGAACAGCTCCCTGCCTCCGTCTGTGTTTTACAAAGCCTGTGCATCGTCTGCCGAGTTGCAGACGGATAACCTCCGACCCCTGCTTCCTGCTAACAGAGAAACGCAACTTGCACTGACCTTGGCACCATGACAGGGGGGTGAGTGGGAGCTGGTTTCAGGATGGGATGGGAAGAAGGACAGTGGGACAGAGACAGAGCCGGGACACCCACACACAGGAACAGACACAACAGGGATGGGAGGGCTAGCGAGGAAGCATTCCCATGCTGCTCTGACTAAAATGTCTGGTCTGATCCCGATCCGGAACACATGCATCCAGCCTTCACACAGGAAGGAGAGAGAGACACTCACTGACTTCGTAACAGACATGAACCAGTCGGTCTGCACAAATAACCGCCCACCCGCGTTACATACACCACAAACTACACATGGCGTCTATCACACATTATCCCCCCTACTCCTGTTCTGCTCTCCCATTACACAGTATGTACTGTCCAATACAGGCAATCAATTTACGCTTCGTTTATTTAGTCATGTCGGGGCCTATTCTTTGAGATAACACTGGGAGATGGGAGTAGATTGGCTTTTGATACTAAGTGCTCCCTTCTCACCTAAATGGAAGTTGTAGCAAATCGAAGCTCCGCAGACTCCCACCACCTTCCCAGATTACACTCCTCTGGCAAGGTCGTCGGGTTTATTCTCCATTGGCCTCGTCACACTGATGGACAGGGACAGTTGGGTTTCCTGGCTCTGAATCAAGGCCGGCGCTCAGCCTGGGAGACAACGCTCTATTCAGTGAGGGGGGCAATGCTCCCCAAGGGAGAATTGGGTTATTCAATACACCGCTTTCTCGCATGTCCCTACCCAAACAACTCTGTGAAAAGAGAAGAAGGGAAGGTCTAAGAGTTGGGGTGGAGACACACACACACACAGAATTTAGGAACCAAGGAGTTTAGGGACCAAAACAATTGTCAATCACCTGCATCCAGTGTTTCTGCAAAATAAAAAGGACCATTCTTTCTGAAAGAGAGCTGAAGTTTGGTTTTGATTTATGTGATCAAGATAAAGTACCGTGACCCTGATGTTTCTAACAGCAAACAGCAGCTTAAGAAGGACTAAAACTGTAATTGGGTTCTCAGAAAGAAAGGGGACTTCTCCTCTCAGAATGACAAACTATGCCAGACATCCCCCATTTGCTTTCCTAAGCCATCGTTTATCCATATAATGATGTTATCAGATTCTGTGGTGGTGGGTGGGGGGAGGTTATTCCAAACTAAAACTGCCTGAGAGTCTGTCCACAGTGACTTGCAACCTAACTTCTCTGGACTCACTAACCCAGTCCAATGACCAGACTGTGACAGATAAAAAGAGATAATGATATTTCCAAAACTTACTGACATTACATTATTTCTTGATATTTATTATAATAAATTAATACAAATACATTATGCCACAGACTCCATTGTGTGTCAGACTCCATGTAGCCTGAATACAACCAGTTATATAGATTAAAGTTAAAGTATAACTTCTGTTGGGCTGCCTCTTTGAGTACCTGAGGAGCAATTATGGTTACCTGCCTTGCTCAAGGGCAGGTAAAGCAATATTTTCCTGGTACTTTGGAATTTAATACAGTAGCATTTCTCATTCCTGCCCCCAAACTCTAATTATTAGATTTCCTGTCATCACCTGATGTTCAATGTTGCCACAGTATGTGGGATTAGGTGCCCATTATACTCATCATGGCTTCACACAGTGTCACATTGAAAGGTTGAGCCTCATTGAGAGAGAGGGAGCAGGCCACAGACCCATCTGGCAACCCCCATAGTCAATTTCTATAACAATAACTCCTAAAAACTCCACAAGGTATTTCAGCCTGACAATTAATTTTGACTTACCATATTTCAAGGTATGGGGGCTGCTTGGTGTCCCCAGGGACGTGAGACCGATTGGGAGCTCGGAGGAAATGGTGGGGCGTGAGAAATGATGCAAGGCCCTGCTATTCCTCAAGCAGGGTCAGTGACGCCTCGATTACGAGGCAGCAATACAAACCATTAAGTGCTATTAATCTTAAAGGCTGGCAACGAGTCATTGTGGGTCATTAATCTCACCGGGCCTGGAGTGTGAGTCATTGTCATTAATCACCTTACCGCTGGGAAAGGGACACAGGCAGGAGGTAGAAGGGGGCAGGAGAGGGCAAGGGCTCCACCTGTTGGACCCTAAAACTGAATGGGTGGATCGCCGAGGTCAGACACTTGGCATTGGTGCTGAAATATGTATAGAACATTCATCAATATCTAAGCCAAAGAAGCCTTATTTTGGGGGTAATTGTTTCCTTACACAGTCAAGGTGTCACTGGGGTTAATCGGACCACTGTGGCATTCCTTTAAATCTTGCTGGAGACATGGGGGAAAAAACTTTGGCCAGGCATTTTGGTGTAATGTAAGCTTGTGAACTGATCACATCTCATCTGCTACCACGAGAGAAGTGTTTTGTAATGAAACATGGTTTTTCCTGAGTTAGCTTGCTATTTAGATTAGAAAGGGTTAGGGCTATGATTCAGCTTATGTTGCCTGCAGTGATTAATTTGTCAACTGGTAAGCTGAGGAACATGAAGTGAGCATGAAATAGCGACCTGGGAGTCACAATAACTGCAAAACATGGAAAGTAAAAAAAGTTTGAATGTAAGCACTAAGAAAGCTTATGTTCTGTACCACTACGAAATGTCATTCCAACAAAATTAAATTAACACTTTCAGACAACTCTAAACAAAAACAGGAGAGAATGTGTCACGGGGGGTGGCAGAAGTAAGCGCAGGCACGGTTGTGGTTCAAAAGGCCAAAAAGGCAGATTTATTGAGCCAACAGTAAAAAAAACTAAAAAAGGGAAACCCACAAACATAAAGTCCTATGGATGAACAATAATCAACAACACAAAGAAAACAAGGGCAACTTAAATAGGGTCCCCAATTAGAGGCAATGCAAACCAGCTGCCTCTGATTGGGGACACCTGACTCTAAACACAGAGTTATCCATTCACTGCCAGGTCAAGACTATGGCCCCCAGCCGGGTAAAAAGCACTATATATATATATATATATATATATATATATATATATATATATCCCATGTGTTATTATTAAGAATATTTGCTCAAACCTGTTCACCATATAAATTTGCCCAAAGGAAATGCAAATCAAACTGAAAAATGGAATGAATTCAAACGGATAGTTTATAAGCTTTTTTAATCCATTGAATTTACAGGGAAAGAGAAACTAAAGTAATTTTTTCTAACAGTTTCTTAGTCTAACTGAAACCTTATGCTTTCTTAGATAATAGCTAGAACAGCACATTTTAAGACATCCTGATTAACGAGGTAAGAAACACAGCTAAAACTAAATGAATCTAACTAGCAAAAGGAAATAACTACAGTAAATGTAAGCAAAAGATGCCTTTTAGCAATATTACTTATAGCGAAGTTACCACAGTAGGTATAACGGGTTGAAATATTTGACAACCACTGGTCTAGTGAATGGACAATATTAATCAATCAAATTTATTTTATAAAGCCCTTTTCACATCAGCAGTTGTCACAAAGTGCTTTATCAAAACACCCGGCTTTAAATCCCAAGGAGCATACAACAAAAATGTTGAACTTCCGTGGCTAGGAAAAACTGCCTAAGAAGGCTGAAATTTAGGAAGAAACCTAGAGAGGAACCAGGCTCCAAGGGGTGACCAGTCCTCTTCTGGCTGTGCCGGGTGAACATATTAAGAGTCAATATTTTAATAATTAATTGATGTATGTGGGTTGAGCCCAGTCTATTTAAAACTAGTCCAGATCGGAAGCATGACCAGATGGACAAGGACAGGGACAGACGGGGGAGAGGTCAGCAGAATGGCAGCTGAAATCGTTAGGTATCATCTTGATCTGCAACACAACCAGGAGAACTTTGGACAGGGACCGCAACGAGTCAAGCCTGGTACTCCGTAGGTGTGAGCCAAGACCTCATGTCCTCCTAAGTTGAAAACCTCAGGAGACAGGGACAATGAAAATGCATTCCTAAGATCTAGGTGACTTATAGTGGAGTAGGATAACAGACCCTACTCCCCCAGCACAATAAGGGGGTCTAGTGACACTCAGCCCACCTGGCAAGATAGCAAGGGTGGATAGTATCAGGCCTTTCTGGTCAACTTAGGCTACAGATATCACTTAAACCTTTATTGATGTCTACAGCATAATGATGGGAATCACAGTGCTGTTATCAATTCACCATGTTTCATGGATTGTGGTTAGGAATGGGTGTTCACAAGTGTTTGAATGTAATACACGGAAGCCAGTAAAGTAGCTCACTTGGTGTGAGCATGGAACAGGCAAAGCCAGAGTTATTGGTTTGATTCCAATGTTGGCCATTACAAATAATTTGAAAATGTATTGATCTGGATAAGAGTGTTTGCTAAGTGTGAGCAGACCATGTCTTTAGTTGGTTGCTCTTAAGTGGGAAAATGGAGCAGACAACACAAAAACTTCTATTGAGGTTTTTTCTTCGTATACATGCGCACTAAACAAGGGATGTTCTTTGTTGTTTGTACATGTGTGTGCAAAAAGATAACATAAAACTTAATACAGTGTACTGCCCCTTTAGCATCAATGACAGTGTGTAGTCTTCTGTAATCGTTGTCTATGAAGCCATGAATTCTTGCAGTAGGTAGTGCTACCCATTCGTCTCAGCAAAATGCCTCCAGGTCATGCAAAGTCTTTTGTTTTTGGTCGAACTGCACATTTAAGATCTCCCCAGAGTGGCTCGATGATATTAAGGTCAGAAGACTGTGATGGTCACTCCAAAACCTTCACCGTTTTCTGTTGTAACCACTTTTCTGCTTAGAGTCATTGTCATGCTGGAAAGTCCAAGTGTCCCATGCGCAGCTTTCTTGCAGAAGAATGTAAATTGTCTGCCAGTATTTTCTGATAACATGCTGCTTTCATCTTGCCATACATTTTCGCAAGATTCTCTGTGCCTTTAGTGCTCACACAACCCCAAAACATCAGTGAGCCACCACAGGTGGGGATTGTATTTTGTTAGGCCTCACTCACCCCTCTCCAAACATAACGCTTATGGGTGTTGGGCATATTGTAACCAGGCTGTTTTGTGGCATAGGCGCAGTAAAGACTTCTTTCTTGCAAGAAGTCTGTGGCAATTGTTGTGGCAATTTCTTAACTGATGTATTTTGGAGACATGTTTGCTTATCTATTACATGGTATGTAACTCTGGTCTTTGGTTGTGACATGCATATGTATTATTTCAGAGAATCATTAGGTTCTCTGACCATCTGCTCAACTGGCTAAACCATTAAGGGTATCTGTCCTTTGTACCTTAGGAATGTGAGTGTTGGGGGACGGTAGGGGCAGTTGTCCCTTTAGGTAAACACAACTGTGAACATTATGGCAGGAAGGTGGGGGGGACAACCCTCCCACCTGTGTCACCTAAGATTGATGGGTGGCATCTTGCCACACCCCTTTTAACTATAATAAATACGAGCTGTACATGTAATTTACTTTAGAGGCTCCTCAAATGATTATTCTGTCATATGAAATATGACTTTTACCCCAACCATTTTCAGTGTAAAACTCTTGACTATAGCTCCACACTCTCCATTGAGTAAACCAATCAGATTTATTTCTACCTCCAAGAGAAGTGAAACTATGAACTACCAATATGCTAGTGTTTATCATGGGTCTCAAAGAACATTTTAATTATGCAATATGTAGGCATACAAATTGTAACGGTTAATTAGGCTGATGGAACCTGTCATAGAGGATTCTTTGAAGAACAATCCAAAAACTAAAGGAGTTCTCTGTAGAACCCTTTACAAGGGTTTTTAGAATGAACTTTAAATGATAAAGCAATTACTGGTGAAAGGGTTTAAACAAACCTTTATAGATGGTTCTAGGTAGAACTATACACACACTAACTAGCACAAAAAAGAATTTCCCCCACAGAGAAAGAAATATGTGGTTGTACTTAAATATAACTATAGAATTTTGGGTGTTCAATGTTATGGATAGAGCGAAAGATGAGAGAATTTAAATTGTTATATTTAAATAACAACAAGCTATGATCGAACGAATGCCATAGTTATATTCGGAATGTGTACCAGAGGGAGTGACCTAGACTATTACAAATTGAATGACATTGCAGGATCAAGTTTCAAGTCAATACATTTTAAGTCAACGAATTACACTTATTTCTGCTTCCAGGTGTGGGATCTGAGCATTAACAACTACAATATGAATGTACGTTTCATTAGAAGAGAATGTGCCTAGATATGGAGATAAACATGGAAACCCTTCATTTAGTTTCTCCCTGTAGATTGCGCTCTGGTAATCACAGGAATGTTTACATAGACCATTTGGTGTGGGGGTTAGTGTCTTGGCTTTGCTTGGTAAACACGCCCCTCCATCTATATAACAGCTGGTAAACCCCCATTACAGTTGAGAGAGAGACAAGGAGAGTAGGGAAGAGTTTGAGCCTGTAACATCATGTGCTACTAGACTATCAATATGCTGCAATAAACATTGAATACTCCTTTGACAACCAAGTATGCAATTTATTATTACTACCACTATACGACATGGCTGATTTCTAACAGTTTTGGTGCCGTGAACCGGATGAAGATGTTTTAATGATTTTACTGAACTTCAGTTGGAGAACTAAGGGGCTCAATTTGCAATCGCGAGGAAGAAGTTGTTTTTCCTGGTTATTGGTTGCTGAGAACAACTGAACAGTGAGTCGTGAAACTACGCCATATAATGAACTGTCAAGATTGCAAAAGCGTTTGGTAGTCGCAAAGTCCTAGTTACTCCCTGGCTAGGCTGCGAAACAATCGTGGGAAAAATCTCTAGGGGTAGATAAATTGGAGAGAAGCCTTATGACGACCCGACTAGGTGTTTATCGTGTGGAACCTGTCTGCAGGTGCAGACAGTCCATCTCATTGCGTGGGGCGTTGACCGGTGTGTTTCAGGGCTGAACTGTATTTCGTGTCGCCATAGTATGATACTGTATTTTCCTTTGGAGGATTATAGTAATATTGTATTTTCGGCAGTTATACAGTGACTTGTACAAGTAAAAATATAATGCTGTCCAGTTGTACAAATACAACAAGAGGACTGCAGCCTCTGACATGCACGATGCGTTCATGTTTCAAAATCATGGCACGACGAAGAGAATCATTAACAACGATGCCTGGAATCGAAACGTCCAAACGAAACTGATTCTGAGGAAGCCGTGAATGGGTCCATACGAAGTTGGAACAAAAGAAAGTTAAAATGGCAGAGAGAGGGGACGATAGTTGTAAGACGGGAAAGGAGACAAAGGAGCCATGCCGAATGTATGCAAATTCATTCTGTTTTCACCACCAGGCTGACCGACAGTAGTCTCGAGATGGAGTCTCTCTTATGGGATCCTGGAATTATGGACGATACTAGGAACTGACGTGAGCTTTCATAATCATTGTTTCATAGAGTTCTTGAATGTTCATTTTCTAAAATGTGTCGTACCTAACCATTGTGTGAAGCTAGAACTTATCAAGGAAACCTGATAACCTTCTTCGGTAATAGCCAAGCTTATTTATTTAAATATTACATGTAGTTTGAAAAGCACTTCGATGGTATATAGCATGTTTTAATAAGCATTCGAAATAACCTGTTTAGTTGTCATGCTTGAACATGTTTTAATAGGTATTCAAGAAATACCCTGTTTTGTTGCGCTTTCTCATGTTCACTATGTAATTTGGAGTCAAACGTACTTATTGCGTTGATGATAATGTTTAAAATAGTTAGGCCTTAATGGTCTAATGACAATGTGGGTAGGCTTTAACAGGCCTACTACATGCTACATTTCGCTAGCACACGTGGATACATCTGAAACCTAGTGATTAATTGGAAGTTGGTACAATGATTTTCTAATCTGGTAAAATAGTCTCATGGTTTAAAAAGTTAAAGAATTGTGTTTTCTCTCTCCTTATATATTTTATAAGTGGTAGAATGAAGATTACCCATAGTCTAACGTTATGCAGACACACAGTGTCCCATGAGGACAGATTTTCTAATCCAATATAGCCTTAAAAAGAGGGTTATACAGCTAAAGCGAGTTTACTCCCCACAATAAATTAGATGTTGTATTTTAAATGCTGAATTGTGTCTGGTAAAATAATATAGTTTCTCTTATTTGTATTTACCAATGATAACTGGGATAATACTTGCGTTTTTTAAAACAGACGCCTGATATTTGTTAATGGAGTTTAAATTCTAAGATGGTAAATTGACTAATGAACAAATAGGGTATAGATGTAACAGTGTTTAAGGCCTACATTGAGTGTGCGTTGGATGACTAATTGTACCTTGATTCTGGTGACGTCATACATCTGTTTTTCTGTCTCCATTGCCATTCTTAAGAGTTTTCTTAATTGCCACCCTAATGTTGAGTTGCTGTGTAGATAAGGATAAGCACAAGATAGAAATCTTCAGTTAACAAACTATTTTGGCTAAATTTAAAGGATAGTCTGAGGACCATGTCAGATTTTTAATGTGTGGGAATTTAAATGTCTTATACTTTAAACAAAACATTTGTCCTTTATGGCCTACAAGCAACTGGGTAAGGTCCTGAACTCCAGGTAGGGGGGCAGACCCCCTTGGGATGGCCCCTATCTGCTTTTCCCATTAAGAGTAGCCTATTACTAGGGTTAAAATTGAATGTTCAGACTGGTCTCAACTATGGTAATTTCACAAACACAAACATATTCAGTTTTGGGATAATGAAAAATTAAGAGAAAGCTAAATATATTTTCCTCTCAGTAGCTTTAATGTTTAAATGTATGGTTTTAAAACCAAGTGAAGTGAGGGTAGAGCCTTTAAGTCATTCCCCATTTTTGATGATAGAACAATCAACAGAACCACAGACGTGGTAAAAAAATGCATAAAAGTTGTTATTAAGGGTTTGACCACCACTAATGTATGTTTGTGAATTCCTTAAAATCTAGGAGGTCCATCAAGGCGAGTTTGAGTGCCATGAGGTAGTTTGGCCATTGTCCTACGAAAATGCTAAATTGGTGTTCTGTAGCTATGCTAATATAGTTGCCCTAGTGGTTGCAGTGGGTACACCACTTGACCGGGAGTTTCTCACTCCTATAATTTATTTGTGCAGCTTATCCCCTGTCGGAGCTTGGTGTGTCAACTGTCTTGTTTACATTCATTTTCATTTGCGGAACAATAAGACCTCATTGGTCTGATACAAACTAAGACAAAACAACAAAAGGAGTAACATAAGTATATGAAAGTGTATTGTCTTTTCATACGCATGAAAAGACAATAAGATCTGGCAGCGGGTGCACAGAAAACACAGATATAAATAGGCAGGAGGCAATGGGAACATAGGAGACACTTAGTGGGAGAGAGAGGACAATTGCAAAACAGGTGAAACAATTCAGAAACAGGCAACACAGAGACTAACTCAATAATCAAGAAAATAAATACACCTACTAACAGATTTTGTTACTTAATAAAATATTAACTATAGAATATTTAGCAAACTGTTATTTATCTTTGTGAGTCATGAAAATAACAATTAGGGCACATGCAAATCTGATATTTAACAAAAACAAATAATATCCTAAGTATGTAGAAGTCTTCCTGTTCCTTTCATACTATGCTGGAGCCAGCGCTCTACAGTAATGATCACTAGGTCCATTGCTGAAAATACCCCCCCATCTGCTTTCTTTCTCCCTCAATGTTGCCAGTCTCTCCAGGAAAGGGTTTAGGGCGATGTCAATGTATGTAAAATTGACTATAGGGCAAATGGCATGGAAATGTTTTGCCTGGATTGTAGTTGTATGATGAACTCAAACTGGACAACACCTTGACAAATTCAAGACCCTTTTAATTTCATAAACATTTTGTTTTATTTCTACTTTTTGCCAGTAGGCAGTTGTGAACCAATTCTGATTTGCAATGACGACCAGGCCATAGTAGTGACGGCACATAAATTACTCAAAGGAAACTATAGAATGGGAAGGAAAAAATGTTTTAAACAATAAATTGCAATACACACATGGAATAAAGTACTTAGGAGGTACTGTGATGGCAGTTCAGACAATTATTTTTTAATGGAGTATGCTGCGAGGAGAGTTTAAAAGACATTTGCTGTGCCTTCCAGTCATTGGATGCAGACAACTGAAAAGAACAATAGCCAAATGAAGTACTGGCATAGGAATTGCCAGAGTAAGATATCTGTTTAGCGCAGCTTTCTATTGGGTGGAGATATATTAAGTGGAAATTCCCTAAAGAGGGATTTGCAAATAAGCTGGTAATGGTTTGGCATTGTATTTAAGGCCTCATGGTGGAAATGTGATGGAGTATGTGTTGCCCCCTCCGGCTCATAACAATATGGGAAAGTCAGAGTGCGGCTTTGTGTCTATGTAAACCATAATATTGTACACAGGACTGTGCCTGAGTCCAGACTGAGCACTCAGGCACTACAGCAACAGATGTTTTATTTTGAATAAAAAAATCATGACTAGGTATAAGGAGGGGAACTTTTGCATTGACCATGCCAGAGCCCTGCGAGGCAGTAAGAGACAAGCCTTAAAGTGTTTTCACTCACCAGCCCAGTCATGACATTTCCTCTCTCCAACTTTAGCTTTCTCACACACCTGCTTTTGCCCTCTTTTCATCTGTTTTGTTCCCTATTCTATTTTCTGACAGTCTTGTAGCTGTAGGACCAAGTGGGATACACCTTCACCTTTCTCCCACGAAGTCCCTCCACACACCCCTCCCTTTTTCGCTCCTCATCCTCCCATACTCCCAGGGGAGAAGGTTGACCCAACCTTCTAGTTATTCATGGAGACCCCTTTCTCAGGGAGATTGAACTCATATGTTGGCCTAATGGGGTGGGGGAAGCAGATGGGTGTTTGGAAAATCTCAACATATTACTCACCAACAGACAAACCAGCCTTAATGAGAACCATTTAAGGAAAAAGGATGGTAGTTACAAATTTACCAGTGAGTAATAACACATATATGGTGTGTGCACGTGTGTGTTTAACACTGTACTAAACTGCCGTGCTAGGGAAGAGTTAAACACTATACTTGTTGATGTGGACATCTTGGCAGCCTCCCCATAATGACAATACCAGATTGCTATTATCGGAGGTAATATAAATGCCCATTGCAGACCCACCGTCCCCCATAACCTCTCCACTCTGTCGCCCAGTATGAATCCAACTCACTTTTAATTATTGATTGTTATGGAAGTGGGATTTTACAAACACTGCTCTAATGTTCCAGTTTGGGTGACCGAACCAACCTGGTGTAGCAGTTGCTCAATCTGCATGTTCTCATCAACACACACACACACACACACACACACACACACACACACACACACACACACTTGGTCTAAGCTGCCTTGCGTTGCCCACCCACGCCACGCAACAGGGATTTCCCTTAGTCACCCAGGGATTGAACACAAAGCAAATCTCTTCAGCAGAACTAGGTTCACAGGCAAGAGCACAGCCAAATTGAAGCAACAACAGTCTATATGCCGTAACAGCTAATTCCTCTGACAATGAATGCGGCAGCAATTCAACTAGCCTACAGTTGTATCCGCTTTATCCAGGTATGCTTATGCACAACAAACAAGCATTTGTGATTCTGAGGAGGCAGTTACATGTGCGTTTGAATGACAAGATCTCATGGTTCCTGTGTCAGTGTTTAAGGTACACTGGCTGTTAGCCTGAGAAAACTGGTTGTATTGCGGGAGAGTGACTGAGTTCATTCAAACTGTATACGTGATTGAGAGATGAAAGGCAAAGGCTGAGTGTGTGTTTTTGTGGGTGTGGAGGAGGGTGTTCAGTAGCTGTGAAAGGCAGGCAGTGTGTGTGTGTGTGTGATGGAGAGTCAGTGAGTGTGTCTGTCTGTATGTATGTGTGTGCGAGCAGGCAGGCAAGCCGTCACTGGAGGGATTGAATGTCCAGGGCTCCAGGGTCCCCTTCCTGCCTCTCTTTATCTTGATATCTCGTAGACGCCTGTCAAACTCCAGAGGAAAGGAGGGGGGAAAGGACTATTGTACTGGGATTCTGTGCAATACTTAATTTCGCCAGCTTTTGTGCCTCCTTTTCTGTGCGCTCACAAGGAGAGTTGCTAATCCATAGCTCAAAGGAGGGCTGGATTCTCCTGTAATTACAGGCGCAACACAACACTACCTCTGGCAGCACCGTCGCATGAGAGAGGGCGAGATAGAAAGATTGGGTAAAGGGTGAAAAAGAGGTGACAGTGAGTTCAGTGAAATTGCTATCAAAGGAATTTCTTGGCCACATAAATGAACACACACACAGGGCCGGTCAGACATTCATTTTCTGTCAAGTAGCTTCTGTGATTTTCTGTGTGCTAATCGGGGCCTGTGCATTGCTCTGTGCTGATGTCACTGCTCAGAGTGTCTCTCTCTGATTTCATATTATTGTGGGCCGCCAGCTGCAGCTGAATCACCAAATCCCCAAATTGCTTTACTCCCTTGGGATGAAGAGTCCTTTCACCCCAAACTCCTTGCTCTCATTTGTTGCATACTCACAGGATTTCACTTTGTTTGCGCATTGATGCAGAGGAGAAACACATTGCTTACACGTTTATGTGCACATCTAAGAGTGTGTGAGCGAGTGTATGCTGGTGCATGCATACACCTGTCAGACAGAGTAGGACTGCTTGTGTACCTGCATGCATGAGAAAGATCGCAAAGGTATGTTGTGTGTAGTGTTAATGTGGGTGTGCGCACGTGCACATGCTTGCATGCAGGTGTGTACATTTGTGTGTGTCTGGACAGATGAAGTTGAGAAGCAGATAAGACATTAATCAGTGTCTCAAATGTGCTGGCTAAACCCCCTGGCTCCAGGTCCTGAGAAAGAGGGAGAGCGGCAACACCTGGACACAGGAAAACACATTTGAAAAAAATCACAACAAAGAGGAAATTGCAACCCAATTAGACTCTGATGTTCATTCCTCACAGTTGTAATTCTGTCAGTTTCACAGGAAATTGCTGTACAATCAACAAATTCACTATTGAAATGGAATAAAGATTACCATGAAACTATATTTTATCACATGAAATAATTCAATGGTTTTGAAATGTATTTAGAAGAACAGAAATGCTATATGTAAAACACAATTGCAGTTCCATGACTGTATTTTGGGGTTATAGAAAGTAGAATCCACACGAAAACTCACAAGAACTAAATCAAATCACAAATTGGGAGCCAGAGAGTGCTGTGCCTGTGCTGTGCTGTTTTACGACCTAAAAAGGTCACATTATACAAATACATGGAAATCCTTTTCCACTGTGAAAAGTTTACCAAGTACACAAAATAGGAGCTGCATATAAAACGTGGGTCCCTTTCAGAAATTAGGTAAATTTCATTACCACAAAATCACTGAATTTAAAAAGAAATCTCTTTCCACACCCACCTCAATAGTTTTACATGAATGGCAAGATTATTGTTACTGTGTTTGCACAGTGAAATACATTTCAGTACCAGTAATGATACTGTCAGGCATCAGCACTGTAAAACGACTTTATTTACATTAAGGTACTGGCATCAATTTGTAAAACAATGGTAAAAAAGATTACAGACATTGAATTTGGTAACATTAAAAGGTGCCCCAGCATCTAATTCATTCTTATGTTGCACAAAAATGCATAACATTAATTTGTGTTAACAAATCAAATCAGTTTGTTAGATTAGATTTGCACTTGTTGCTGGTTGTTGTAGTGGTACCTGTAATTCACACAAAAGACAATAAACACTGGGAAGTGATGGAGGTGTGAGCGCACGGCATCCAATTTTTTGGCCACTCTTTATCATGGTTTGAGTAGCTTTACCATGGTTTGAGTAAATGAATTACAGAAACAACAACAGACACTAAGCCAACTGGCTGCCTGCAAATTGCTGTCAAAACAACAAGCAATCTTTTAAGGTGTTGGCAATGTTGTTCTAATGTTAGACTTCCTATAGCAAATGTCTTCATGTTGCTGTTAAAAAGACTTAATGAATGCATACATAAGGGAAGCTGCAATTATATGGTAACAAACAACTAGCTTTTGCAATAATCAAAAGGCTAATCCAATTTTTTTCTGTGCATAATAATTTTCTGTAATGGTTTAAATGGTTGTGAGTTACTTTGTCACCCTCTGTTAAAAAAAGAAAAAGTAATCTTAATGCATAGGAATGTTTCGTTGGGCAGGAAGAGTTAAGTGATACTTGCACTGCCATGAAAAGTGACATTATCAGGTAGCATTTTTCTCTCTGAGCATTTTTCTCTCCTGTTTCAATCACAGGAAGAGCCCTTTCAGATAAACCAACTTCAAAATATGTTATCCTCAACAGCCTACTGTATGCGGTCTACACAAATAAGACACCACTTTTAATGGAGAATTGTATTTTATACATTTCGAAACAGAAAGAAAATAATCAGGAAGTAACTGGAAATCAGAGGTTTTATAATTCATGGACAGTGTCTGACATTTAAAATGAGAAATGCAAAAGCCTAGATAAACTTCAAATATTTACATTTTATATTTCATGCAATGCTGGAATAATATCCAGCAACAGGTTGACCAAATGGAAAAACTACACATGTAGAAGGTAGAAAAATATGATATTGTAAATGTATACCTCTGGATAAGAGCATCTGCCAAATAACTTAAATGTTTAATGTAAATGTACTCAATTAGACGTTCATAACCCCGCTAAAAGACACAAAGGACTTGTGATAGCTGTGTGAGTGAACACTGTCACAACTTGCTGCCGCTGCTCGCCAGTAACTTTTTCTTAACTCTCCAGACTCACTATAGTTCTATGACTTTATCGGACAGTGTAACTACCTTCTTTGGAATACTTCCACTACTGTTTGTGAGTTTTCACTATTAGCCCACCTGTTCTCTCCCCAGTCTGAGCCTCACCTGTCGTTTACATTGGCTGCTGAAACTGCCTAAGTCCTGATCCAGAATGAGGGCCGGTAGGCCATACATAGTGTCTGTCTGTGCCTGGCTCTTTTTGCTGCCTGTTCACCTGCTAGTGGGGGGTTTGCTGCAGTACTCAGCCATTGACCTGCACTGGTTGCGCCACAACAGCCATTGACAACAGCCATTGACCTGCTCACCTGCCTGGACCTGCGCCGGAGGCTCTAAAACCTTCACCCGGACTTCGCTTTCCAGCCCCGCCGGAGATACATCCACCAAGGGTCCCGCCGGAATCTCCACCACAACAGCTCAACAGGAAGTCCATCTGGTCCAACTCTCGTTGCCCTCCACGCTCCACCAACCAGGTTGTCGACCACAGCTGCTTTTCTCACCCACTTATCCTCTCTCTCACCAAACATAATACTGCTGGGCGATTTCAGTATCCACATGGACAATATCAATCTGCCTCTCACCAAAGACTTCACCTCCTGCTTCAAGAGTTTTGGATGTCATCAACATACCACTTTTCCCACACACTCCAAAGGACATATTCTGGACTTAATCTGCTGCTCTGGTGTCACCCCTTCTGACTTTACAGCGGATGACCTCCACATATCTGACCACTTTCTCCTCTTCTTCACAGTGAAACTCTCTCCATTTAAAAAAATTCCACACCTTATTTCATTTTGGAATATAAAGAATATCAACCCTGCCACTCTCACTTCAGGTATCAACTCCTCCTGCCTTCCTGACACACACAATCTCTACACCCCCGATGATCTGGTCTCTCATTACAACACTGGACTCCATAATATTCTCAATTCTCTTCCACCGTAAATAAACAGATCTCTTTTTCTGTCTCCGCCCCTAGGTTCACCCCTGATCTTTGTCTCATGAAAGCCAAAGGTCGGCAACTTGAACTTCTCCATAGAAAAACTGGTCTCACTATTCACAAAGAAATGTACAATAACCACATCCTACGTTACAAGGACTCCATCGCTAGCACCAAAACCCACTACTACTCCAGTATAATCACTGCCAACAAAGGAAACTCCAAGTCACTGTTTTCCCTAATTAACAATATCACCCAACTCCAGGACTCTCTCCCCCCCACTTGCATACAACCTCCTTCTGTAATTCGGTTATGTCCTTTTTCACAGAAAAAAACAAGAATATCCACCATCATCTTGAATCAATCCCTCGCCTCAGCATCTCAGACGACATTAACCCATCCACACACTCATTCACCTTCTTCCAGCTCCCTACTATCTCAGAAATCACAGAACTCAGCCGGAAATCCAAGCCATCTACTTGTCAACTTGATCCCCTCCCCACACAACTTGTCAAAGCCTGCATTCCCTCCATGGTCCCCCTCATCTCTGCTATTATCCACTCCTCTCTCACCACTGGAATTGTCCTTTCATCCTTCAAAACTGCTGCCATCACCCCAATAAAAAAAAAAAAGGGTGCCGACCCATCCAACTTCAACAACTTCCGTCCTATATCCAATCTACCATTCATCTAAAAACATCCTTGAAAACACAGTTGCCTCTCAACTTCATTCTCACCTATCCCACAACAACCTGTATGAACAGTTATAGTCCGGTTTTCGCCCTCTCCATAGCACCGAAACAGCACTTGTCAAAATTACCAACAATCTGCAGCCTTTGATACCATCTGTCACACCACCCTCCTCAATACGCTATCATCCATCGGCATCACCCACACTCCGTTAGACTGGTTTACATCTTACCTCTCCGGCCACACTCAGTTCATTCAACTCAAGTCTTGTAAATCCATTCCTTCCTCCATCACTTCAGGTGTGCCTCAGGGCTCTTAAACAGTAATAAAACTGAGGTTGTCGTCACTGGCACCAAATCCACTATCCAAAACCAGCAGTTTTTCTCTCATTATTGATAACTGCACCGTCTCACCCTCCCCCAGGGTTAAGAGTCTGGGTGTCATCCTTGACAGCACACTATCCTTTCAACCCCATTTCAATAACATTACTCGGTCTGCCTACTTCCACCTACAGAACATCAATTGCCTCCGCCCCTCCCTTACCCCCCACACTGCCGCCATTCTTGTCTCGCTCACAAATCCCTCCATAAACTTCAATTAGTCCAGAATTCAGCCACCCGCAAAATAATTCGAACTCCCTCCAGACACCACATCACTCTTGCCCTCCAACAGCTCCACTGGCTCCCAGACCAGTTCCGTATCCAATTCAAAGTCCTCCTGTTTGCATTCAAGGCCATCCACAACCTGGCCCCCCCATATTTGTCTGACCTCCTCCAGCGTCCCACTCCCTCCCGCTCCCTCAGATCCTCATCCTCCGTACACCTCTCTGTCCCCTCCGCCCGCCTCACCACCATGGGGAGCAGAGCATTCAGCCACTCTGCTCCCCGTCTCTGGAACTCATTATCACCCCAACTTAGAAACATCGATTTATTTCCCCATTTCAAATCACAACTCGAAACACATCTGTTTAAAACAGCCTACTCCACTTCAATGTTTATTGCTCTGCCTTTTTCTGTTGAGATCAGGTGACTGACTCAGCTATTGCAGAAGGTTTCACTTCTTTGCCTTAAAAAACTCCTGGGTTGCTTTGCAGTATGTTTTGGGTCATTGTAATTCTGTAAAGTGAAGTTTTGCGGAATTTGGCTGAATCTGAGTAGAAAGTATATCCCTATCCCCACTTCTGAATTCATGTCTTCTGCCACATCATCAATAAACATTAGTGACACAATGCCATTGGAAGCCATGCATGCCCATGCCATTACACTGCCTCCACCGTGTTTTACAGATGATGTGGAATGCTTCAGATCATGAGCCATTCCTAGCCTTACCCATACTTTTGTCTTCTCATCATTCTGATACAGGTTGATCTTACTTTAATTTTTCCAAAGAATGCTGTTCCAGAACTGGGAACAAACCAGTCTTTTCATGTTTTTTTGGTCTTATCTGGCCTTTCTATTCAATAGGCTCATGAATGATTTGCACCTTGTGATGAACCCCTCTGTATTTGCTCTTTCTCTTTATGGTGGACTTGGATAATGATAGGCCTACCTCCTGGAGAGTGTTCTTCACTTGGCTGAATGTTGTGAAATGACCTACCATAGAACGGATCCACCACTGGATGTCCAGGCCTTTGGTGTGGCATGTACCAAACTGTTGATTTTACCCCTCCTAATGTTTTGGCTATCTCTCTGATGGAGAGTGGTTTTTTTGCAGCCTAAGGATGGCCTGATTCACTTGCATTGAGAGCTCCTTTGACCGTTTTGGGTTCACAGCAATAGCTTTCAAATGGGAACGCCACACCTGGAATCAACTCCAAACCTTTTACCTGCTTAATTGATGGAGAAAAAATTACGGAACAGCCCACACATGTCCATGACACAGCTCGAGTCAATTGTCCAAATACTTTTGGTATCATGCAAAAAAAGGGGGATACATATTAAAGAGCTTTAGTTCCTGAACCCTTCCTCCAGTTTGGATGTGAATGCCCTCAAATTAAATCTGAGAGACTGCACATTAATCCCATGTTCATTTAACTTCAATATATTTTGGTAAACAGCCAAAATAACAAACTTGTGTCAGTGTCCAATTATTTCAATTAGTTTGTGCTCAGATGATGTTGGGTCCGGCAGAGATTTTGAGACATGCTTTATGAAGGGCCAGATGTCTTTAGAGTGGAGCCAGGCACTAAGTTGGCCTGAATTGTGTGTGTGTACTTCCTTAGTACATGGTTCAAACCATGTATCATGAATTCCCATTAGATGCAGACATTTAAAATACTTCAAAATCCAATGTTTTTCCAAGGGTGGGTGGGATGTTACATGTCTGTGTGATGTGGAGAAGTCTAGGCATAATTACCTTAACTCTGCACCAACTAAACCCAGGCAAACCTTGGTGGCTCCCAGCCAAACTCTGCTGCATCCATTCTGAGCAGTGTAGGTTTAACATTTGGGAAAGGGTTGAATTAATTGCAAGTGGTTATGTCAAAGTTGATATTTGTAACATTTCCACCTTGAAAATTAATAACAAATTTAGGCATAGCTTTCATGCAAGAGAGTCATACAACAGTTGATCTAATATGCTACCGAGCAAGTACGCTACATACAGCTACGGAAAACCCTTTTTCTTACCTCTCCAAAAATGTTGAAAAGAAAGGTTTTAAACAAGGAACAGAATCTTAAGAGACCGCTGCAAACAGAATGCTTATTTTCCTCACTCAAAAAAAAAGAAAGACATTTTGCAGTGGTCTTTTAACTTTTCTATGATGTCCACTATACTACAGGCAGGTTAGACAGAAAATCAAAACTGCACAAGTGTAAGATATATAAAAAATATATGTCTTTGTTCACTTACAGTTATACTGTAACGTCTGCTCCGCATGGCACAGTGACTCCACTTCCTCTCCGGCACTCCACCTTGCCAGTGTTCTAACCGCCGGAAGGAGAGTGATGGCAGCAGCACATCCCAAGGAGACACCTGTTTCCAATCACTGTTTAGTTGCGTTTATATTCTGTTGTTCACCCACCACACCTCACGGATTATTGTTTTTATGTTAACTACTGTGCTGGTGTGTAACTCCCAAAAGAAAAGAACTGAAAGTAATTTTAATATTTATCCAAGGTATTATACATAAATGCCTCCTTTTTTACATATAATACATACAGGACAACATTTTAATATGAATTCTTAACCAAAAATTCTAGTTAGCTAGTTGTTTTCCAGTTAGCTGATGACGCCATCTAGAGATGTAAATACATTGTTTATGCTATTCCCTGTGTAGACATTAGAAGGCGGAACTTACAGATTTCTCCATTAAGGGTAAAGGTTAAGAAAAACAAATACTGTATAGGAGGCTAGCGGTTTAGTCTTGACTTGCTAAGGTCTAATTTCTCTAGTTTTGCACTGTGAGTAATCATGTAATCCTTGGAGGACCCTAACAAGCACCCATCCTCCTTCAACAGAGCAGTGCTCATCATTGCCTGATAGTGGCAGGGGTTTCAAGGCATTCATTAAGGCAAGCAAACTCAATCTGAGGATCACATTTTTTGCTTAACATTTCAATTGAGACCTAGGGAATTGAAAGAGAAATTCTCCAAACTTATTAGTGACCTTAATTAATCAATCAAGTACAAAGTAGTAGCAAAACCATGCAGACACTTAGCCCTCCATGAATGAGTTTGACCTCTATGGCATACATCAACTTTCTACAGAGACCTGGAAAGATATCCACTTTGACCGAGAATGTCTGATGTCCCTGCACAGACATCCTAGCACTGCCTGTCTTTATTTAAACCAGCATTTACTTAGAAGTCTGCCATGTCATATCTCTCACTGGGCAACCTGCCTGTCTCCCTCTCTCTTTTGCTAATTCTGATGGGATGCGTCATACCAGAACAAAACGATTCACACCTCCCACATCCTTTGAATGCTGTTCGCACTCCCTTTACCCATCTTTTCTCATCTCCACCCTGTGTACACACAAACCCCCTGCTTTTTTCCTTCCTCATCTGACTCCCTTTCATTCTCTTTTTATTCAATATTTTGCAATTACTCTTCTGGAAGTTATTAAACTCTGGCATATAATGTATGTTTACGAATGGACTATGTGCCCTGGGCTAATAACACGCCATTCTAGCTTGCCTCCATAACTTTTCACAGAAAGATTTGCAGAGATGTTGCATTGCAATTGTGTGGGAGATGACAGCACACTCATAAAGCATAACAAATCTCACCGTATATGGTTTTTCTCAATGGGAGCGGCAAATATGTCTGTATTGGAATATCTGTCAACATATCTCTCAATGTTTGATAACATTTACGTAATACTGCGAATTGAACACAGAAGAACAGAGAGAAAAAAAGACATATTGTGTTATTCCCATGTAACTTAAATAATTTATTTACCACCAGAGCACCACAAGAGTAATGCGTTACAATGCGTCATAGTGGGTCACAACAACATCACAATCATAAACAACAACAAAAAAATAACACAATGAAAAATAACAGCTCTAACATGAAAATATTGGTGCAGCGTTCATATTGCCGGCTTTCCAAAAATCCACCGGCGCTGGTGGCCAAAGGGCGGTGGGGTTAAGGCCGGGATAGTGTCCCCTACACTTCCTGCTCTATTTCATTTCATACTCCTCATTTAATAAGGGGAAACTATGACTAATAAAAAAAGATTTCAAATTTTTTTTCAAATCAAAATGGCATCAGTGCAACAATTATTATTCCTACACAGGATGAAAAAACACGACCCAATGGTTTTACAATTTGAGAGAAAGTGGCGAGACAAAGATTGTTTCGGATTCTAATGAACAGATACAATGCTGGTAACAGTTATTGTGTACAGTAAATATGACCTATTGACCTCTGCAATGAAGTAGCCTCAGACCAAATGAAATAGTCCTAAAGGCCCATGAAGAATCTCGGAACCAGGCAACTATTGTCTGTTTTTATATAAAATATCCCTTCTCTCTAATGAACCCGACATCACTTATCCAAATATACCTATCATATCCCACTGCCTCACATAGGAAGAACAACCCCAACCATTACACTCAAAATAATCTAACATAGCCACATAAAACCCTGTACCAGTTAACTGTGTGGGATGATAATATCCCTTCCATTGTGTCGATGATGGAATGACATCACATCAAGTGTGTGTGTGTGTGTGTGTGTGTGTGTGTGTGTGTGTGTGTGTGTGTAAAGGATTCTTATAGTTCGAGATGGGCAAAAATTAAATCAAAACAGAATTACAAAAGACACAAAAGATTAAAATAACAAAAGAAAAAACTAAGTCATTTTGTAAAGTGATGTATATTGTTGAAAAAAGTAGGTTGAATTTAACATGCAAAATAAACACGAAACCCCCTTCACCTTCACCAAATTCTCTACAACTCTGAAGCTGCATTTATAGAAGTTGTGTTTCAAAACATTGAATGTTTAAGTTTCTATGACTGATCTGTTGTTGTTCATTTGCTTAGTCGATTGCTGTGACTATGTGACTCTGGATGCCAAATGACCAAAACATTTACTAATGAGGTCCAACCTAAAAAAATATTATTTTTATTAGGTCTGTAAATTATTATTATTGTTGTTTTTAAATTCAAAATACAACACTGTAACGCATTGTATAATATAAAAAACACACTGGAGCAAAGTAATAAGACAAAATATTCTTAAGCAGTTTAAACATCGTAGGTTAACATCGTAGATCACTGCCCATCTCAGTTTGAGGAAGATTGTTGTTTGAAAAGATATGCTGCTATGTATGTGTGGCTATGTGTGCCCATTTATCACATTTATATCTCCCCTTAAATTTCTCTCTTTTCAACTCTGTTACAGTCAACCCAGCCTGTCTCTAGCAGTTGGGTATTGATACTGGGTTATTGAGATTGTAATACGTGGGCCAACCGTGACAAAAAAAAATATCATACTGGTTTATCTGTTCATGTTATTCCAAGGTAAATATGAATACTGATACTTACCGGCTAAGGATATTAATGTAAGGACATTTGTTGAAGCACCATTTGCTTTTCCACTGTTGGTAATGAACCTTGGGTCTTGATGTTGCGAAATGGAACTAATACATACATCACAAAAATATAATAATGCTAGTGTTGGGATGTGTAAATGAAATTAAGATATGCAATGTTCAAATACAGTATGTTCATGGATATTTTTACTTTGTATTTTCCAAACTTAAAGGGTGGCTGGACTTTAATAAAAAGAAATATATTATGACCAAATTCAAAAGTAAGTTAACAAACCAAGAGTGTGGTTTGATGTTTCTCATGTGTGTGTGGCAGCAAGTAGGATGGGCTAGCGAAAGTATTTGGTCAGTTTGCTTTGTCTGTGACTGTGTCAAAGTTTATGTAATTTCAGACAGCCTGATTGTCCCACCTGACCAATCCAATAGTCATATCCAAATGAAACCAAAGGTGAAATCAATTATGCCACCAGGCATTGTGATTGGTCCCATACAACAGCGCTTCAAAGGTAAGATTGTGTGGGTGCTTCTAGCATGGCTTTTGACTCCGGCCTATTGCTATTTAAGGACAGTCTCTCCTCTTTCAAAAAAGCCGTTTTAAAAAGTTTTAAGAGGGATGACATTAAATCTCATTGGTGGCCGATGGGATCAATAATGACATGCAGCCGGAAAACAACCTATTGATAACATTTTTTTTAAATTATAAACTGATGGTTAAATGAACCCATGATTGAATAAACTCAACTATCCAATGATGGGTTATTCACACAACCTAACTGGCTGTGTCATAACAGGCTTTGTAAACTAAATACCATTTGCTGGGTTAGAAAATAACCCAAACAGGGTTGTTTTAAACCCAACCTTTGAGGGAAGCTTTGGGTGCTAATCTTAAAACATAGAATTTTAAATAACTAAAATAATTATCAGAAATAAACACGAAAGAAAACATTACAATAGCTTTGAAAAGGATGAAAGAAAAACATGATTTGAATGTTGAAACCAGGGTACCCTTCTCAGGGTAGGGGTACTTTTTCTTTCTCAGACGTATTATTTCACATATGGACACTTAGATAACATGTTATATGAAATCGCTCTAATTATTATGTAACCAACACAATGTAATGGCAGAAACAACACTGTAGTTAGAAAGATATTCCTGCAATTTCTATATTTACATAGATGTATATTTAAATATATATATATTTCTATGTGTACATGGATATCGAAATGTAACTACACAGTGAAATTAAACAATTGGAACAAGAGCAATGTGACATACACTTGCTGAATGTTATTCCACATGTGAAACCACAAATAATAGTCCACTATGTTACTAATCTTCTATAATTTCATGTTTAAATGTCATTGGGTATTTACCATTTTGACAACACATAGTAAAAGCTGATGTAACTCCATGGTGCTGCAAATGTAATACAAGTTGAAACCATCCTGATCTAATTATTTTAGGCTAGGTTCAGCAGGTGTATGTCAAATTACACTCACTTGCACCAGTTTTGTAATATCTGATTCCGCCATCTTCACCATGTGACAACCCAGCTATGCTTAATTAACTAGTGTTGTTATTACAATTAATACTGTGTTTGTTACATATCACTAACAACTTAATAAAAAGTGTTACCAACACTTATATACTTCCAGTGTTTTGCTGTACTCTTGCACATTTGTGTGACAAGTGTTAGGTGAGGCTGTTGACAGACCCTTTCTAAACACAAAAACACAGACACGCTTGTACAAAAGCAACAGCTGTGCATGTGTACGTGTGCGTGCAGGTGTGTGTATGCATGTGTAAGTGTATATGTGCGTGGCTGGTTTGGGAGATGTTTTCTTCACCTTGATCTGTTCAGCACATTCTGCATTTCTGATGGCAGGTGAGCGAATTGCTATCTCTATACAACAGTTGCAGATGAGCAAACGTGTGACCGAATGTATGCATTTGACCGAATGTACAGTATGTGTTATGTTGATGACTGTGCATATGCATGCACATGTATGTATTTGAGTATGCACGTATGTGACTGAATGTGTGTATGCATGTGTACGCGTTGCCATGTTCCAGTTCCTAGCTGCACTTGCAGGACTTGACAATCATATTGGAGAGCTGCTCTATCTTGGGGTTCTTGCCAATATAGTAAAGGATTGTGAGAGGCTCCAGGTCTTGGGAAACACAACAAGGCGACGCTGAAGCCTCAGGGTTGATGGTGTTGTATAGGCCTAGAACCTGAAGAGAAGAAGAACACCATGACCAGGGTCAATTCAATTTCAATTCAAGTATGATGCCTTCACTATAATCTAGTGTATGAATTTACATGAGAACTAAGATTTCGGCTAATGTGCGCTAACAGTGCTGTCAAGTGCTGGCACTTAATGGTCATCCTCCCATATAAAATAAGACTATCCAAAACTCATGGGAAATCTTGCATGGCTACCTTCAATATAGAATGAATACCGTCAGTCTAACTAATGGACTGCATTTAATGTAATGTCCATTTTGTTGATTGAATAATTTACAAAGCTGTTTGGGTAAAAGATTAGCTAGGAAATCAAGACTAGTTGTTGGGAAATCCAGATAGAAATTAAAGTACAATGAAGCAAATCCCTTTTATGCGGCTACCACCCAATCCCAGGCATGCCAAATGCCATTAAACAAAACTTTGTTTTATGGCACAGAGAGTTAGTATATACTATAAACCAGGTGGATTGAATCCTGAATGCTGGTGGGTAGATAGCCAGTAAGAGGGTTTGTAGTGTTCAGGCACTGTGCAATAAGTTGAACCTACAAATAGCTCTTAGCCGCTGTACATTGCTCATTTACCACGATCACTTAGTGCCTAATTAATTTAAATAAAATCACTCTTGTCTCGTGGCCCTATTTTCCCAAACGAGTTCAGCACAATAGATAAAGCTTCAGATTTTTTAACAGTTGTAACAGTACACACAAGCCAAACCAGAAAACAAACTCACTTCCCCGTTCTTGCTAGACAATATTCATTAAATAAAATGACTAAATGTACATGATAAAAATAACATTGGTTGCTTATTTTACTGAGGTATAAAATAATCTACAGAGAAAATACACAGAAAAATGCGACCACAATGGCTGCTACTCCCACCGTTTCTGTAAACCATCACTCTGATCTCTTCCTGTTCTAAAACAGCTTTCCCAACCCTCTCCTTGGGGGATCATCAGTCATTTCACATGTTTGATGATGCAATTAGCCAGCTTTCACAAAGCCCTTAACTATTGGAAGCAGGTGGGCCAGTTCAGCACTATAACAAATATGTGAAAGGTCTCGTGGTCCCATAGGAGAGGGTTGGGAAGTACTGCTCTATACCAATCCCCTCAGATGATTTAACCTCTCACCTTGGAATGCTGGGTGTCAGCACTCCATAGATAGGGACATGCCCCGGCGCAGAAGTTAGCATTGTAGCCTTTGGGCTCATGAATCCACCTCCAGCCCAGATCCTTCTTGAAGTCGATGTACAGTGACCTCAAGCAGCAGTTATCCTGGACATTTCTGTGTTTGTGTGAGCAGAGTTTTCCAGGGGAGAGAGGGAGTAAGTCGAAAGCAGTGGAAACAGCCCTGCATCGAAGCAGGAACTACAAGAGACTGTATGTGTGTTCGCAGGTATGGAAGGAGTTCGTAGAAAAGGACAAACTCCAAGTGTGTGCATGCCTGCATATCAGCCCCTGTATCTATGAGAAGGTCTGTTTGGAAGGGAACTACTTATGCGGTGCATGGGAGGTTCAGTACCTGGAGCAGAAAGCTGCATCCAAGGCTCGTTTTGAGCGATGGCTCTTGTGTGGTGACTCAAGGCGGTAGGCTGGCAGGAGCATCATGAGCAGGTGGGGAGCCTGGGCACTGTGGCGCCTCTTCATAAACACCTTTAGGTCCCCGCCGGGGTGAAAGCTGTCATCTATACCTGTCAATAAAATCGATCAACATTTTGTGCACACAATGTCTGCTTGTAAAACAGCGCCGTATTTCCTGTATAATGGATTTGTACTTATCATTAGGAGTTAGCCTGATGATTAGGTAATAGGGGTGCATTGACAATAATAGCATTTCTTGTGCTATCATTCAAATTCAAATAAAATTCAAATGATATGTAGATAAACTTTTTTATCTGTGACAGAAACGTATGAGGTTGACAAAACGTATTAGGTTTAAACCAATACCAAACTACCTCTTGTAGTTTGACCAAATAAAGATCAGAATCATTATCTCTGCAGTTAACCTGGGAGCTCATTTATCAAGAGTTCACATGCACACATCTGTAAACCATAATTATGAATATTTATCAATTTGAACGTTTGTTAAAAAATATTTGCTAATTAATGCAGAGCCATGACCATGACTTTTAAATGTACACCACCGTTCAAATGTTTAACAGTACCTATGAATAGTAAAACCAAAGAAACTGATAATTTTGCAGTGTTCTCTTTATTTTTTTCCAGAGCTGTATATATTAATGAATATGTGTAGAATAACAACAGAATAAACCAATGTGCCATGCTTAAGGGCTGTTCTTATGTCTGACATATGATGTAAATCAGTGTGAATGGATACAGCCTTTAGCGGTGGCTAGCTGGCCATATACCACAATCACCAGTAGTGACGCATTGCACTTAAATTGGTTAGCAATGTAAATAGAGCATAGTGAACAAATAAGCCAATCAGCACCAAATATCTAAACTCTGCTGTGTCCAACACGTAAGTACCTGCAAAGCGTGTTTCCAACTCCTCGCTCTTGTTTGGGATTATGTAGTTATTTGAGGGCACAAATGTGCAGCATGGACAGTGCAGGCTGATCTTGAATCCACTGTTTCTGTCTGGTGGGTTGAGAAGAAACAATGCCATTAGTGCAGAACCAGTGTAAAGTGGCATCTCCAGCATCCACACACGTGTGGCTCCCCGCCGGAAACAAGGATTCAACGTGCTCCCTTTGACTTTGTCTCCCTTTACCTATCACTCACGGTTTCTAATCTGTATGATATAAAGCGTGCACGATATCAATATCTTTTGATCAACATTTTAGATGTGGCGTAGGAAGTGATAAACTCTCTCCTACCTCTATGATGTAACCATTCGCTGACCGCCTCAGTCACATCAAAAGACAGCCACTCCCCCTCTGTGCGGGTGCGCACAACTTTGCTGTCGATATAGCGTTGCGTAGGGGATGCCAGGTCTTTGTGACTCAAAATCTGTGGAAAACACATCAAGCGCAAGTGTGACTACCTGCTGAGTGGTATGTACACACCCTCTCCCATATTTGCGCTGGGTCAAAGCCTCAGGGAGATCTACCAGGGATGGGGCTGCAAAATGGGGGCCTGGAATGCAACCCAGTTGCGGTCTCTAAATGCAGCTTGGCTGCCACCCCTTGATGAGGCACACTTGGCCAATCAAGCCTTGCCAGAGGAGCTAAGAGGGCCCCAAGGGAAGCAAGTCCAGGTCAGCAGCGAGTGAGAGACATAATAGTGGGATGCTGGTCCCTGCCCTTGGGGCTTAATTTATCAGTTCCAATTTTCTTCTTTTGTTAATTAACATCCGTCAGGGCCCAGAACACTGGTTGTTCCCTGTGTCTTGCCCCATTACACTGGGCAATACAACTCTAGTTGATTGTGAAACAACAGAGGAAATCCCGGAAAGTAGCCCAGGAGTTGCTCTGTTTCTCCTAGACTGCTTCTCCCTGATCGATTGAGCAGGACTGGAAAGAGCAGAAAGAGTGGATCAGGCCGGAAACAAATGGCGAACAGAGCGCTATTATTTTGCTATCCTTCATAACTGTATGTTTACATTGGCCATGCTCTCCTTAATGTGTAAAACACTTCTCTGCTCAATTCCACCACTGAGAACTTTTGATGTGGGAAGCCTGACATGAGGAGGAATAACAGGTAAGGAGTGAAGCAAGATATTGGCAGAGAAAAAGAGAAGGACAGAGGGAAAAGGAAATCAGACCATTGAAAACCTCAATAAAGAAAGCCTACATAGCAAGTGACAATTCCTGACCCTTGAGATGAGAAATAGAACTGGGAGCCTATCTACCTGGATTGGACATCCACAAGAACTGAGCACTTTTGACATTGTGAAAGTTCCTTGAATTTTACAACCCTAAATTCCCTGGTTGTCCCAGTTAGAGTATTCACAGAAACTGTAGGGAACAGGCAGAAAATCTGGAATTCTCCAACCCCGATATCTGAAAAAAACATGTAATTCATGTAATTTCACAATCCTACTTTCACATTTTAAGGCAGCTACCAACCAAAATATATTTCATAACAATTTCTGGCAATATAATGCTATATTTGAAAGCAAAGTGAGGAAAGAAAGTGGAGAGTTTTTACTGGAAGAACAGTGGACTGAACTTGCGCTGCAGTGTACGTGTTCCAGATGCAGTGGCTTAGATCACTGCAGGTTATACAGTGGGGAGAACAAGTATTTGATGCACTGCTGATTTTGCAAGTTTTCCTACTTACAAAGCATGTAGAGGTCTGTAATTTTTATCATAGTTACACTTCGACTGTGAGAGACGGAATCTAAAACAAAAATCACATTGTATGATTTTTAAATAATTTGTATTATAATAGTTATTTGATACATCAGAAAAGCAGAACTTAATATTTGGTACAGAAACCTTTGTATGCAATTACAGAGATCATATGTTTCCTGAAATACTTTTTTGTCGAGTGAAAAGACGAGAGAACCGTGGAAACCCCTACTCTTTTACTGCCCAGGGGTTTGTGATCTACTCTAGATTACCCCAAAAGGCATGCACAAATGCGTCCTTTGAAAATGCACCAGAAATAGTTAAATTTTAGGCTTACTATAACAGTTAAGTAGCCAGCAAAGCTTTGGTCCATCCTGAACAAATCAAAATGCATAACTTGCTTTGATTATAACAAGACTCAAACACGGAACCTCCGGTTTGGTAGACGCGTCTCTAACCCCTCCGCTACTTAACAGGGGTTGTCAGTCAGTCAGTCACTCAGTCAGTCACTCACTCACATTTTCTCTTCTTGGCTGGCTCCGCTTACACAGTCCGGCAAAAAGTGTGTGGTACTAAATGTCAAGGTAAGGTGTATTGTATCCAGTTCACGTACAAGCCCAACTTGAATGTACTGCCGCAGGTTATCAGTTGACCTCCTTGGAGAAACTCTCCCTGCTTGCACTGGCTCTATCTGTCCTCCCACACACACTTTCAATTGCCTGTGTTTGTGTGAGAAAATCCTCCATGTTGAGTTGTGTTTAGGCCACCTGTCATTTCACTGGCTGGACATAAACACTACCACTCCCTGGGAACAGGCTGGTGCAGACAGCCCTACACTGTGAAGAGGCAGCAGACACTGTGCTTGCTGGGCAGAGACTCAGCACCAGATCTAAATTATGGCTTTGCATTCCACAGTCCTCTTTCCACTCACAAATAACACTGGGCTGATCCATCGTCCGTCTGGTCTACTGATTTGACAGACTCCACTGATTCTACTGATTATATTGACTTCACTTATTCTATGCACTGACTACTGATTCTATTGATTCCACTAATTCTAAATTCAGTATTGTTTCTATTGATCCTACGGACTCGTTTCAAGTCGACAGCCCCATGCTGGGCTTCAAGATGTGGGGATATGATACTGTTGATACTCAGTTGATCTATGTGACATAACTTAACTGGTCTAGAAATATCAGGGGATGGATGTGGTAAAACAAAATATTTTCCATATGTCATGTTATGTACATGTTATTATTTCATAACTAGTAAAGAATATATATATATATATTCAAGGAACACATTTACTTGCAGACTTCTAACTTCAGATGATGAACGGTAATTAAATGTATGCGAATAATTGTGCAATAAAATGTGACAACATATGACAAAAATATTGTTGTTTCCCTGAAAATATTTTGAGGTTCTTCAAGATGTTTTTTGTCTAGGACAAATTCCAACAGAACTTTAAGATGTTCTTGTAGTCAACTACTCCTAACAACACATCTTTGTTTTGTATTGAGATTACACCACGGCTCGGAATGATTACAAGATGACAACAGGAGAGGTTTACCTGGTACAGCTCGATCCTCTGTTCAGACACGCGAGCTTTGGGGTTCTGGAGACGGAAGACGCGTAGTTCGGCCTTGACCAAGTTTGAGGCATTCTTCTCCATGGAGGTCACATCAAAGTTAAGTCGTCTGTAGTATGGGTTGCTGTACGTGTGCAAGATGACATCTAAAAACACAGTAAAGCGGACAGCTCAGGATTTGGTATTTGTGAGAAAACAAGCCTCATCCTAATGTTATGGCTGACAAGGTGGACATTCACTAAAACTCATTCCTCTATTAAATTACTTTTTGGCATTTACAAGATATATCTACAAGATACTACAGGCCCTTCCTTCCAAAAGACAAAATGGGAAATCTCAAAGTACAGGCAGATTTGACTACACCTGCTGTAATTTTTTATGTCTCTGTCCTTATCAGTTTGAGGAGAATGACCATAAGAGAAGTAAATAGTGGTAAATTGACGACTACAGAACCAGCAAAGATGTCAGTGTACAATTGCGTGTCACACAAAGTGACGGGCTACCTTCAGTTTGCCCTTGATTGTTTAATGGTTCATGAAGCTCCTAGTTGAAGATTATATTGTACAGTCCTGCGGCAGATATGTCCTTCCCAGAAACTTTGTTTCTTTATTCAAATGTATACTATTTTTGTTTGTGTATTGAGTCTCTGGTAGCAGTACTTTTGTTCTATTCTTCCTGTTCATTATTATTATTTAAACAAGAAACCAGGCAGGCCTAGAACAGCCGGCCCACAATGGAGAGTATTGATCGTGGTTTCCCTCGAGATTTGAACTCGGGACGGTCACATGAAAGGCTGTGTCGTTAAACATGCCACAGAGCTGAACATTTGCCGGGTGTCAATATAGCCTCTTGACATTATATCATTGTCATGCATTAACATTTCATCAAGGTTGAATATTTATTAGACACCATTAATCATTGTGTTAAACTGAATTGTTTCTTATTAAGTGTAGTATATATGAACTGCATTACGTGTGCCACCTGTCGCATTAAAAGCTTATTAGCCATTTGTGAATTGCATTGATACAATAACTACCGTATCAATATAGGTGACGATAACAGGAAAATGCGTCAAGTGAAAAGACGAGAGAATCGTGTAGCCAGCGATGAATTTGACTATCCTGAAGAAATTTAAAGACATATTGTGAAAATCCACCAGAAATAGTCGCAATATAATTGCCATTTGAGGCTTCATTGCCGTTCTTCTAGCTAACAGTCTAGCCTGTCAATGTAGTCTGTCATTTTGTTTAATGTCTGGTCCAATGTTCTCAGTTTTTTTTTTACATACTAGATAACTAGTTAACTATATGGCCTTCTTAGTTTCAACTTTTATTGTGATAATGAAAATCTGAGTGCTGCCAGCATAAAATCCTGCTGCTAAAATAATGCTAATGAAGCCTCATTTGGCCATCACTACTGTAAACAGTTTCATTTTAGGCTTACCGTATCTACTAAAGGTGGTAGCCAGCAAAGTGTTTGTCTGTCCTGAACAAATCCTAATTTGTTAATCCCAAAAAGATTGCCAGCTGTTTTTTGGTGTACTCCCAATATTCTCTGTTGTTTACTACATGTGTCGATGAGAGACCTTTGGTGAAATAAGGTAGAATAACTCCATAACTCCAGAATAAATATAAATCAATTCCCATTTCAATACATTGCAAATAGGTAAATGTTTTTCACACTGAACATGAAAGGAGACTGTTAAAAAAGTGCATCCTTTCTTCAAAAGCATTTGAACCATGCTTTTATCTATTAAGGATGGTATGTCACTCAGAAAGGTAGTTTTTGACACAGATTATCAGGAGGGGAAGATGTATCAAGCACAGAGTTACTTTATCTTTTTGCAGTGTTTTATAGCTTGACACACTTTGTATACACTCCACCTCTGCTTCTGTGCATCTGATTTTTAAAACATCCTTTGAAACACATTCAAGACCACCTGTCCTTATACATGTTGATATACAGTGGCTTCGGGAAGCATTCAAACTCTTTCACCTTTTCCAAATTTTGCCGTTACAGACACAATTTATAAATCACTATATGTATAATTTCCCCATCTATGCACAATGGCCAATTAAAAGGACAAAGGGAAAAGACATTTGTGACAATTATTTGATAATTTAAAATATCTCATTTACACAATTATTAAGACACTTTGAATGACACCACAAAGGGTGCAAAATGCACTTAGTTGCATTTTTTTCCCTTTGATGTTCTAAAAGTTTATGAAAAATGGCTGAATTATTTATATTGCCAAGGGCACAAATGTGCTTTCACATCATTGTTAGATGATGTTTGGAACCACCAAAGCTCTTCCTATTCCTGAGTAACTGGGTATGACATTGCCGGAAACACAATCATGAATGCAGCACTTCCATCAAATAGGCATTAATTGTAGACTGGCAAGACAGAAGGCACTACTAAAAAGCATATGACATACTGCCTGAAGCTGCCTGAGAGCATAAGAAAATTATATTTTACAAGGAACCACTCACTCACCTGGGAATATACACCCACAGGATGAAGCATGGTGGTGGGATCATGCTATTGAGATGCTTCTCAGCAGTAGTGACTAGGCGACTGTTCAGGTCACAGACCAGGGTGAACTTTCATCTTTCTGCATAACGAGTAAACAGCAAAGATAATGCTGGAGTGGATTTAAGACGTTGAATGTCCTTGAGTGGTATAGCTAAAGACTTGAACCCTACTGGACATCTGTGCGGAGACCTGAAGATTGCAGGAACAGCCCCAATTCAGGTGTGGAAAAATGGTTGAGGCACAGCCAAGAAAACTCAAACCTGTTTTGCAGCCAAGTACATAATAAAGGGTCTGAATACCCATGCACATGGGATATTTCAGTTATTTATATTCAATCAATCATCCAAAATTGCAAAAACAGACACATGTTGTTTTTAAGGCCTTATGGATTTGTCTCCTTACATCAAACTACTTAAATATTGCTAACCACCTACTTAATCCCCGATGCACTGATTTCCACACCTCACCTTTTATTCAGTTGTATGTACATTTAATAAATTATTATGTTAATCTTTAACAGCAAATGTGTGGTCTCCCAATGTTTGTCTAACCTTAAAACAAAATGTTGGGTTCCCAGATTTCCTTGGTGGATTGGCGTGACAGTATTTGTAATAGTAAGTAACTAGTATGGCGTTACAATTGGTTATTGTATCCACTGCTTGGATAGAAATAATTGTGAAGCAATTATAGTTGATTTGTTGGTCAGGATATTTGAGCTAACATTTTGTTGGGTACTAGTTTGCTCTTGGCTACCTGTTGGAGGTGCTGTTTTAGAGAGAGCTGTGTCTCCGGTCAGGCTGTACATACCGCCCTGGTCGCTGACAGGCAATGGACCGAAGAGGGGGGTGTTGTTCTCTGGTGAGCAGCAGTAATAGATGTTGTTGGGTAGCTCCTACCCGTAGCTTTAGTTTGACCTCAGCTAGGTTTTGCAATGTGCCCCTTTTGGGATGAGGTGAGCGAGTGCTTTAGTGTGGCAAACGTGGTTGGAAGGGCATCTCCATGGCTTGGTCGGTTGTCAGCTTATTGATTGCCTTCACGAAGCCAGCGGGCTTTAGTGCATAATTACCAACCACCGGCCACTGAAATCTAGGGTTGAGTTTAGTTTAAGGTAGCTCCTTGTTCTTAGCCTCTTCTGTTGTAATCTTGGGTAGCTGCATTCATAAGTCATGTTGGTTGTGGTGGGCTCAGTAATGGGCTCAGCGAGGAAATGTCATGACTCCCTCTACTGGGGCTTTCCATGCTGGTCGGCGTCACCGGCTTTCGGATGCCACCACTCCTCCCGCCATCTGCAATCACTAGGCACACCTGTTTTGGGTTGGGTCATTAGTGTAGGTGTATATCTGTCTGTTGGTTAGTTTGGGGTTTGTAAGTTACTGTTGAGCAGGGTTCTTTGCATAATTTGAGGTCAGAAAACAATGCATATTTTTTGGGTTGTTTTGACCAGTTTCTACAAATAAATACTCTAAATACCAATATTTTTATATAGAATTTGCAAGTAATGTTGTCAGTAGTTTATAGAATATATTTTTATTTATTTTACTCAAACGCATACCTATGATTAGTGAAACCAGAGAAACTGATAATGTGGTCTCTGAATTTTAACCAGAGCTGTATTTAATGAGTTTAATAGGCAGAAATGCTAAATAGCTTTCACACTCATTTGCAAAACTATGGAACATTTCTAAAATCCTCAGTGGTGTTCTGCTGGAAACCGCATTAGATCTGCTCTCTTGCGTAATTCAGTAGTGGCGATGTGATAAAAATGCACACACCCACACCTCTGTCCCAGTCTCTCACCTCATATGAGGGTCACCAGAGATTAAGCTGCAGTACAAATTGTTCTATAGGAACCCGGTGTTACAGTAACACTCCCTGAATACTCCAGACCATGTGTGGAGCCCTCTGCAACTATCGGATATGGGCCTGCACAGTAGTACCGTAAAACTTGTGTGCTACTCAAAACCATGTGTGATGGAAGCGCATTTGACAGAAGCTTACATAATACGACCGGGTCACACTTACCACTGACAACCATGTGTGGTTGTGTACCACCAGACAGTTAGGCTCAGGTCGCAGATAGCAGCGCAACACAAAGCAATGCTGGTAACCATGTGTGCGGTGGAGTGTGTTTGACACTTCCCTACACCACTGTGTATTAGAAGGCCCCGTAGCTTTAAGTTGATGGCTGTAACGTTAGGCAGAAGCCCAGGATTAGCGAGCCACAGTGGTTTGTTTAGAGTGCATATACAACCACAACCAACCTCATGAGAGCGAGGGGAGACAAACTGCTGAGCTGTGCTTGGAACCAGACCTGAGCGGGGAACAAAGGCCAAAATACAATTGACTTGTAAACTCATCGCTCCACTGAAATGAGTGAGTTATAGTCGTTTGAGTGCATGTGTTTGTATCGCATGTTAAACATAACACTGTCCAAATGCTCTTGTGCCAGAGTAGCGGACAGCACTGTCTATCGTCACCTTTGTCCTTCTTAAACAACCATCTCCAGTATCTCACAGGCACCTAAAAAAATACCTGTCCCATCGTCATGGTTCAGAAGCATTCCTGTTATTTTCTCATTCGATCAGTCTTCTCCCTCTTTCCCTCCGTGCTGCACTGGTGACCAATGGTATGGGTGCACCAACACTAACTTTTGTCTGTGTGACCAGCGAGGCAGATGAGCCAAGACAAATGACGCTCTTGCTTGTTTCCTTCCCACCCGTCAACAGAGAAAGTCACACTTAAGGGGGAGTGTTTACACACAGTATGAATGAGGCCGCTGTGCTTAACACAACACTGGCCACATTGACCGGAGGCACAGGGAAGAGTGCAGCTGGATTAACCACACTAAGCGCACCCACAAACACACTGTACAGGTCAGAATATAAATGCGCACGGACACGGACACGCGCACGCACACGCACACACACACACACTATTTACGAGATAAAAAATGCCCAGCATTAACACAACATGTCATTTTACTTAACAAAAGCATAAGCAGTCATGCAGTCAGATGCGTGCATGAGATGAGGAAGAATGCTTCAGGTAGTGAGGCATCCTGCCTCAGCCGGTAATGATTCCTGACCTCTTCTTCGTCACGGTCATAACCGCTGGGGAATTACGGGTTGACATGGGGTTCAGTGGGAGAGAGAACAAGAGCCAGTCAGGACCACGTTCCCATAGTATTTACAAACATGACCACTGAAAATGATCCACCACAACTGGCGCCACTGCAACCTGTCTGTGGTTCACCCAAGGGAATTAAGACACATGCAGCCAGCAGTGATGTCACACAAAAGAAACGCACAGAAGGGCACGTGTTGGGATGGGTGGCGATTTGGGGGGACCACAATGCTTTCAGTTACCAGACCAAGGCACAGCTCCTTCCTTCCTTCCTTCCTTTCCCCAGAGGGGAGCTTAATGTCACATGGGAACTGTCACACACAGCAAAGAGCCCCCCCCCCATCCCTCTAATCATTCAACCTCTTCATTACTCATCACTTCCATGACATCACAGGACAAAGGTAAAAATACTTGAGCATGCTGCTGCTGGGAAGAAATACTGTATGTTTTTGTATTCATGAAGCCAGGCAACTTTACTGCATGGATTACCAAGGTTGTTAGTTTATATTGTTAAACATTTATTGGGGAATTGTAATGTTTTATTTAACAGCGATTTTTTTTGCTTTTAACCCCTGTTGTGTTGATGTGCTACAGAGACAGCGGCTTAGGCCAAATAAAGAATGTTTCAATACAAAAATAGAATAAATATCGCACATTAGTTTGATGTATTGGGGGGAAACTGTCCACCTAATCAAAATGGCCAATCTCCACCAAAACCTCCTGTTCTCAAAAGGTGAGATCATTACAGGCTGGTTTCACAGACACAGATTAAGCCTAGTCTAGGATAAAAAAGCTCAATGGAGTTTCCTATTGAACTAGATTTTTTTGGTCTTAGACTAGGCTTAATGCACATCTGCAAAACCGGTCTTATATTACCTTAAAATAATCTCACACCGTTTCATACATCAATGCCACCAAAATTAAAATGAGGTAGCATGGCATTTTGGGAATAGGTGTGCACTGCTATGTCAGCGTCGACAGGCTTGAATTTTCTGTTTTCCTTTTCTACTATTGTGTATTGTCAATTAAACATTTGTGTGCAAAGTGGGACCTATCAGATGGGTGATTTTTATTTATTTTTTTACAGTTTTTCCCCTTTAAGATTGATTTAAACCAGACGAGCCAGTTAAGAAAATAATTCTTATTCACAAAGACAAAGGGAAACAGCAAAGGCGCATACAAGTGAGTTAGGAAGCAGGATTAAAAAAAAATCCTGCCTTTCAGGGATCATAATGTTTTACAATAATACAGCCTGAATGTCTTCCTAAGTGAGGTAGAGGAAACCTGTTCTGGAAAACTTCAAACATTAGTTTTCTTTCGGAAGAAAGACTGCTCCCAGTGTGCTGGGCTTTGCTGCACTTTCTCCATACCCACAAAGTGAAATCAAGACTAATGGATTGGTGTGATTATAATGGTTCATGTAGCTGGAAGGTTGTATCACAATGGTTGAGGGTTTGGTTTTGGCATTTACAAGATATGCTGTATAAAGTGGCTGTATTTGATTTTTTTTTTTTTTTACCAACCAACATGGACTGTATACATAAAGTATGAAAGCGTTAAAGGGGCAAACAGCAGTTCACAAAACAGCTTAGGTGGCCTGGAAAAATATAAGCACTGAAAAATTCTAAGACAGTGGTACGGATTCAAGACCATACAGTAGACCATTTTTGAGACAAAGATTATTTTAAGCATGTTTGTAAACAATTGTTTACAATAACAGTGTTTATAAACAAAAACATAAAACAGCTAAAAGTAGGGCTCGGAGGGCATACAAAAATTAAACATGATAAACTGCTGATTTTGCAGGATTTCCTACTTATCAAGCATGTAGAGCTCTATAATTTATCATAGGTACACTTCAACTGTGAGAGACGGAATCTAAAACAAAAATCACATTGTATGATTTTTAAATAATTAGTATTATAATAAGTATTTGATACATCAGAAAAGCAGAACTTTATATTTGGTACAGAAACCTTGTTTGCAATTACAGAGATCATGTGTTTCCTGTAGTTCTTGACCAGGTTTGCACACACTGCAGCAGGGATTTTGGCCCACTCCTTAATACAGACCTTCTCTAGATGCTACCGGCTTCGGGGCTGTCGCTGGGCAATACGGACTTTCAACTCCCTCCAAAGATTTTCTATTGGGTTCAGGTCTGGAGACTGGTTTGGCCACTCCAGGACCTTGAGATGCTTTTTACGGAGCCACTCCTTAGTTGCCCTGGCTGTGTGTTTCGAATCGTTGTCATGCTGAAGACCCAGCCACGACCCATCTTCAATGTCTCACGATACATGGCCCCATCCTTCCTCCCCTCAATACTGTGCAGCCGTCCTGTCCCCTTTGCAGAAAAGCATCCCCAAATAATGATATTTCCAGCTCCATGCTTCACAGTTGGGATGGTGTTCTTGGGGTTGTACTCATCCTTCTTTCTCCAAAGACAGCGAGTGGAGTTTAGACCAAAAAGCTCTATTTATGTCTCAACAGACCACATGACCTTCTCCCATTCCTCCTTTGGATCATCCAGATGGTCATTGGCAAACTTGAGACCGGCCTGGACATGCGCTGGATTGAGCAGGGAGACAATGCGTGCGCAGCAGGATTTAAATCAATGACAGCGTAGTGTGTTACCGTGGGAGATTGACCATCATCTTGAACTTCTTCCATTTTCTAATAATTGCGCCAATAGTTGTTGCCTTGTCACCAAGCTGCTTGCCTATTGTCCTGTAGCCCATCCCAGCCTTGTGCAGGTCTACAATTTTATCCATGATGTCCTTACACAGCTCTCTGGTTTTGGCCATTGTGGAGAGGTTGGGGTCTGTTTGATTGAGTGTGTGGACAGGTGTCTTTTATACAGGTAACGAGTTCAAACAGTTGAAGTTAATACAGGTAATGAGTGGAGAACAGGAGGGCTTCTTAAAGAAAAACGAACAGGTCTGTAAGAGCCGGAATATCAAATACTTGTCATGCAATGAAATGCAAATTACTTATTTAAAAATCATACAATGTGATTTTCTGGATTTTTGTTTTAGATTCCGTCTCTCACAGTTGAAGTGTACCTATGGTAAAGATTACAGATCGCTACATGTTCTTGTTCTTCCCACTGTATGTATAGTTGGCAGAAAAAGTATACTCACCCCTATTACATTACACACACACACACACGCACACACGCGCACACACGCACACACGCACACACACACACCATGAGTAGAGTTAGACCTAACACACACAAAAATAAAAACCTTACAATAACCTGGTTTCATAAGTGTGCACACCCTCTTATAACTGGGGATGTGGCTGAAGCCTTATCTTACAAAGAAAAACCCCCAACTTGATGTTTGCAAAAACAAACATCAAGTCAAAAATATAAGGGAAAATGTGTTATGGTCTGATGAAGAATTGTTGAAAAACTTTTTGGCCATAGTTTCATAAGGTCAATTTGGTGTAAAAACAACACTGCGCATGACCCATAGAACAACATACCCACAGTGAATCGTGGTGGTGGCAGCATCATGTTTTGGGGCTATTTTTCTTCAGCTGGAACTGGGGTCTTAGTCAGGGTGGAGGGAATTATGAAATTGTGAAAAAATACCAGGCAATTTTGGCACAAAACCTTCAGGCGTCCGTTAGAAAGCTGAAGAGGATATTCACCTTTCAGCATGAAAACAACCCAAAGCACACATCCAAATCCACAGAAGCATTGCTTCAACAGAAAATTAAGGTTTTGGAATGGCCCAGCCAGAGCCCAGACCTGAATCCAACTGTGCATCAGTGGGGTGATCAGAAGAAGGCTGTACATAGGAGATGTCCTCACAATCTGACAGATTTGGAGCACTTTTGTAAAGAAGAGTGGACAGATATTGCCACGTCAAGTTGTGCCATGCTAATAGACTCCTACCCAAAAAGACTGAGTGCTGTAATAACATCGAAGTATTTGTTTAAGGGTGTGCACACTTATGCAACCAGAGTTGAATTGCTCACATTTCAGGTCACATAATAGGTTGAAAATGTTCTGACATGATTTATCTTTGTAATTTTTTTACATCACAAATACCTGGCATTTTAACAGTGGTGTCTAGACTGCCACTTTGTATGATTTTATTTCTATACCTTGCTGTGTCAGAGTGAAGCTACCGGCTGCTACAAAAATAGTTTCTACCAAGCACAGGTTAAAACACTCCTGCAATATGTAAATACTGATGTAAACCAGCACCAGGGGAGGGATATGCTAGGTGTGGTTTTGTTTTATACTTTTTTGTATATTATGTTAATAGTCAAATATTGTTATTATGACAATCACAATGAAGTTAGGGTCTGGACTTTGTGTTTATATTCTCAATAGTTTGTGGTGTCTCTGTTGCCAAGAGTAACATTATTCATGTTTTTTAAATGTCAAATAAAATCCATCAATCAGCCTTGAGTCTACACATCGGGAAATCCCCCATTCCATTGTTTTAGCCTTGAATAAAATGCAGCTCTATCTGTGAGACAGACCTTTCCTGGCTTCATAGCCCTGTCCCAAAGACACAGCTGTGAGTCAGATGAGATCATGTGTCTTTCGGATGTGTAAATACTACACATCATTGTGCCTGTAAGAATGCTTATACTGAAATGTGTACACTTACAAAAAAGTTTCCTTTCTAAGACATGGTCTGTACACTAAGAAATATTGGCTTTTGTTGTTTTGGAACATGAAATTAAGCATTGTTTTAACTAGCTAATCACCATACTGAGTTGTTCAATGACAGATACAAAGACTATGAGCCAAATAATCCTGTTTCTTTGCACAACACCCTTGTTTTTGCTAATCCAAAAACGAAAATGTTAATTGAGAAGTTTGGTATGTTAAACGTGTATATTTACTATTTTAGACTTTTCTGCTTTTACCCATAGTGATGCAATGTTAAGGCATTAAGGCATAAGACAACTACATCAGTCCAGTATTCAGTAATATGTAATATTAATACATCTCAATTAACAATACATATCAATACATCTAAAAATCTCTAAATTGTAATTCATCAGAGCAAATACTACTTTTACAAAAAACAGAGGTACCCATAAACAATTGTTTCAGGTGGAAGATCATGAATGTACAACTTTTTAGGGAAAAAACTCTTCATGTAAGCTAGACTACATTACAGGCATCACAAAAAGCGTAGAACAATCCAAAGCATCTGTAACATTCTTTAGAGGTTTTGAGAGCCAGGAGGGTTGCGTTAACTCCTCATTGTGTGCTGTACAGTCATTTAAACAACAAAGCCACTGGGACCTTGGCCAACCAATGCTACCCCTCCCAAAATCTTTCACTTGTATAGATAATATAACACTAGATAGACTGCTGACAGAGCCCCTATACATCAGAATGGAACAATTTGCCAGCCACTTTACCTTGGACCTGTTCTATACCAGTCATAATAGAGAAGGCATTGTTGAAGTGGCTTTTTACGTTTTATTAAGCTTTTTAGGTTTTTGGTAATAGAAATGTTTATATGTTCTTAATATTATATAAATAATCACTGTCATGCATATCATAATGTATACAATGACGGAACTTCTGAACTTTACTCACAAACCCCCGTCGGAGCACCGCTATGCTGGAGTTTACCCCGGTGGATGATGGTGTCGCCTCCCTATGCCTACAGGTTGTGGGTTTTGAGCATTTGCTCTGAACAGCAGCTCAGTTTATTTGGCTTTCTTGGAGACCCTGAAGGTTGTCCTATATGGGGCTCCAGTAGGGGACTCCATAATTAAGCTGGGAGACTTCAATGCGCACATGGGCAATTATGGAGACACCTGGAGAGGCGTGATAGGGTGGAATGGCCTCCCTGATCTAAACTCGAGTGGTCGTTCTTTGATAGCATTCTGTGCTAGTCATGGATTATCAATAACCAACACCATGTTCGAACATAAGGATGCTCATAAGTGTATGTGATACCAAAGCACCCTAGGCCAAAGGTCGATGATTGATTTTGTGATTGTGTTATCTGATCTGAGGCCAACTTTGGACACTCAAGTAAAGAGAGGGGTGGAACTGTCAACCAATCACCATTTGGTGGTGAGTTGGGTCAGGAGGTGGGGGAAAACCATGGACAGACCGGGAAAGCCCAAACAGGTAGTGAGGGAGAACTGGGAATGTCTGGGGGAAGCCCCCGTCTGAAAGATCTTGAACTCACACCTCTGGCTGAGCTTTTCTGGCATCCTTGTGGAGGTTGGGGGCATTGAACCTGAGTGGTCAATGTTCAAAGTTTCCACTGCCTAAGCTGCGTCAGGGAGCTGTGCTCTAACGGTCTTAGGCGCCTCAAGGGGCGGTAACCCTCGAACACAGTGGTGGAAACCGGTGGTCAGGGAAGCTGGCTGACTGAATGAAGCCTCATGGGATAAGTTATCCAGGAGGATTCCATGGACAGTTGCAAGGTTCCAATGGACCCGAAGGGCTGCGACCTCTGCCGTGAAAGAGGCAAAACAGTGGGTGTGGGAGGAGTTTGGGGAAGCCATTGAGAACGACTTTCGGTCAGCACCAAGGTGCTTCTAGAAAACGGTCCAACACCTCAGGAGGGGGAAACTGGGAACCATCCATGCTGTGTACAGTAAGGATGGGACACTTGACCTCAACTGAGGAGGTAATTGAGCAATGGAAGGGGCACTTTGAGGAACTCCTTAATCCTACTTACACATCCTCTATAGTAGAGGCAGAGCTGGAGGCTGATGGGGAAGCATCGTCAATTTCCTTGGGAGAAGTCTCTGAGGTAGTCAAACAACTCCACAGTGGTAAGGCTCTGGGGATTGATGAGATCCGTCCAGAATTGTTGAAAGCTTTGGATGTGGAGGGGATATCCTGGACGACACGCCACTTCAACACTGCGTGGGAGTTGGGGAGGAGTGGGGGACCGGGGTGGTGGTTCCCCTGTTCAAAAAGGGGACCAGAGGGAGTGTGCTAATTTCAGGGGTATCACACTTCTCAGCCTCCCTGGGAAAATTGACTCAACAGTGCTGGAAAGGAGGGTTCGGCAGATAGTCTAACCTCAGATTGAAAAGGAACAATTTTGTCCTGGCCATGGAACAACTGACCAGCTCTTTACTCATGCAAGGATCCTGGAGGGGGGCTTGGAATATGCCCATCCAGTGGACATGTGTTTAGTGGATCTGGAGAAGGCGTATGACTGGGTCCCCTGAAAGATACTGTGGGAGGTGCTGCAGGAGTATGGGGTGAGGAGTTCCCAATCTCAGGGCTATCCAATTCCTTAATGTCCAAAGCGAGAGTTGTGCCCGGGTTCTCGAATAGTAAGTCAGACTCGACTTTGTCACCAATCCTGTTTGTAATGTTCATGGACAGGATATAAAGGCGTAGGAGGGGTTGCAGTTCAGTGGGCTGTGGATCTCATCGCTGCATTTTACAGACATGGTCCTGGTGTTCCTGATGGCATCATTGGTCTGTGACCTCCAGCACTCAGTGGGCCGGTTCGCAGCCAAGTGCGAAGCGGTTGGGATGAGGATTAGCACCTCTAAATCTAAGGCCATGGTTCTCAGCAGAAAACTGATTGAGTGCTTCCTCCGGGTAGGGAATGAGGCGTTACCCCAAGTGAAGGAGTTCAAGTATCTTGAGGTCTTGTTTGCGAGAGAAGGGACAATAGAGTGGGAAATTGGCCAGAGAATCGGAGCAGCGGGGGCGGTATTACATTTGCTTTACCGCACCGTTGGGACGAGCCGGAAGGCAAAGCTCTTTGTCTATTACATTCGGTATTAAATTTGCTTTACCGCACCATCGTGTTGAGCCGGAAGGCAAAGCTCTTGATCTACCTGTCCCTTTTTGTTCTGACCCTCACCTATGGTCATGAAAGCTGGGTCATGACCAAAAAAACTAGATTGTGGGTACAACCGGCTGAAATGAGTGTTCTCAGAAGGGTGGCTGGCATCTCCCTCAGAGATAGGGAGAAGCTCAGCCATCCATGAGGAACTCTGAGAAGAGCCACTGCTCCTTTGCATCAAAAGGAGTCAGTTGAGGTGGTTTGGGCATCTGGCACGGATGCCCCAGGACGTCTCCCCAGGGAGGCGTTCCAGGCACGTCCAGCAAGGAGATCTCAGGATAGACCCAGGACTAGGTGAGAGATTATATTTCAACACCTGCCTGGGAATGCACAGTATCCCTCAGTCAGAGCTGGCTAATGTGGATCGGGAAAGGGAAGTTTGGGGTACCCTGCTGGAGCTGCAGCCCCCGCAACCCGATACCACATAAGTGGATAAAGATGAGATTAGGTTGTTTTCAATCAATAATGTGTTTTTTAAATGTACAAAATGGGTATATGGTATTTACAGTAGGACTACACATAATAGTACCTTGGGGTGTAAATGTATATTTATTTACTTCCTATGGTAACAGTTAACTGCGATTTTACATTATTCTACATGTACATATACAAAAATAAATTTTTCAGGACAAATATACACATTACCACCGGCATATTAGATACAATAATTTTTATTGCACATATGTTGTGTGCAACATTGATTAAAAATTTACCGTAGCTAGCTAGCTGAGATGGTTAATAAAAAAAATGGATTCTGATGTGTCCATACCCAGCAATGGATAGGTTTCTTGTTCATTGATTAAAAAACACTTCACAATATTTCAGAACCATAAACCATGTAGCTAGATTTTTCCAAACTTGCCCCAGGTAAGACTGCAAAGCTATTGGGACATCAGATAGTACTGAGTCCCATCAATGCTTTACATATATACCCATCACACGGTCACGGACCTGCACTGACCCTACACGCACTTCCTGTTTCCTGAGTGGCTCCAGAACTGCAGCCGGCAGAGTCTCTATCCTTTAATGCACTCCAGACCCAATTTCTGTATTTTTATACAGAACTTCAAGGCCTGTAAAGTGTGTATCTTCTTAAATGTGTGCGTGTGTAAGGAGAACTTAGCCCAGCCTACAGCAGCCCAGAGTTTAAAATTTACACATTAATGACACAAAACTTAATGTCAAAGAGGGATTTTTCAATCCGTGCTTGGTTTCAAAATTACATAGTGACATTTAGGCACATGAAAGGGTCATTCTGGCACAGTTCTGTCAGACACCTGGAGTGGGCAAACATTTGACCTTTGGGAAAGGAAGAAACTATTTAAGGCCTAACTGTTTTATTTGGAGGGGTCTGTGCTGGTTTAGGCAGGAGCCACAGATTTCAATAGCACTTGACTTGCTCCTCTTATTAATGACCAGCCAGCAAAATGTGTGCACAGTTCTTAACAGGTTATTCAAATTAAAATGATTTCCTCTTTTGTCTTGATTGAAACAAAAACTAGATTTTTCTTGCTTTTACGTCCTGATAATAGTAGAAAATAATGTCAAAACAGCTGAGGAAGTTTTACAGGTCACAAGCAGATTATAGCAGATGTTTATTGCGAGTGTATCAACATGCATGTCTTGCAAAATGAAAACGGACTAGTGGAATTTACAATGTACATGGTAAGGTTTCCATGGACTGTATGAATATACGCATGTCTGTACTGTAGAGAATGTGAGTTTAATTATGAGAGTCTGTGTAGGGCACATACATGAGTAAATGTAGGTGCAGGTTGAAGGGCATTTAGTTTAATAGTCTGAAGATCTAGTGCTGTGTATTCCAACCAGTGCTACGAGGACTCCTTGGGGTACTAGGCCTATCCACAGAGAGTGGATAGGCCTCGAACAGACTTAAACATTTGCATGATCCATGAGTGTACAGATACAAATTCAGTAGATGATTCAGTTACCAGGAAAGGTTGGGAATCAATAGTCTAGAGTTTCACCCTGATCTGGTTAGTTCAGTAACTTTCAGTGCTCTGCTCTACAGAAACCAGCCCTACCCCAGTCTTGTGGGATGGCTTAACAGCTCCTATTTTATATTTTCATGTTGAACATTTAGTATGAAATCAGAAGCTATACAGCACAAACACCTCTGTTACCACGCTAAAAACCTGCTTTGAAATAAATAAAAATACATTGGTATTATAGCTGTTAGGATTTTATGACAACGCCAGCAAGATTTGTTTCAGATTAACTGGTGCGGTGCATGTAAACAGACAAACACAGTCAAGGTGTCATTCATGCACATGTACACACACATCAGTGATATTACAGATCGTTTGGGGTGGTAAATACATGTAGTTGCATGGTGTCCTCGAAGGCATGACATTTTAATAAAATAGGACATTAAGTGGTATAGGTTTTACAAATAAACATAAATGTTCTTATTTGTTGGAATAGTAATTCAATCCATGTATTATGAGGATATCCCAAAACTTGTTCAAATTGTTCAAAAACCTGATTCATGCAGGGCTGGGTAGAGTACTGAAAATCTGTACTCAAGTAAATGTACTGTTACTCATCCTAAAATGTATTAAAGTAAAAGCTGAAGTACCACCTGAAAAAAATTACTCAAGAATTAAAGAGTACCTGGTCAAAAAAGCACTTGAGTACAAGTTACATATTTTGTAACTAGTAAGGAAAAGTAATTCAAGCACAAACACAAACCTCATTTGCTTTCCAGAGTCAGCCTACAGTACTGCATAATAGGAAATAAAATAAATAGCAAAAATAAAAAGTTCTGTATTTCTATTATTAATCTGTGTTGCAAATAAGATTCTTGCAAATTAAGACCATTATACATGTTACTGGTAAAAATATAAATTTTGTGTAATAATATTTATCTTGTTTAGTAATGCTCAGTACAACTTGTCAATTCAATATTTGTTATTAGTAAGTCAGGTCTTGGGTGGAATGACTGACTGCATTGCAACTAAGCCTCCAGGTTAGCAAAAGGCTTAGTTGCAATGTTAATTAAAATCTAGCTAGCTAGACTGGGTATGTTGCTGCTAACTAAAGAACCACTAATACAAATATACTAACAAGCTGTAGTCTTACTATATGTTGTAAGTTAGCTAGAATATAACATTATCATTAGGATACACTGCATTTCATTGTACTGTACTTGAACTTGTTCAATAACAAAAAAAGATTGCTATAATAATAGGATTTAGCTGGCTAAGTAGCGCGAGCCGATTCACTAGCCTTACCTCTATGTGCTTGCTGAGTTTTTGAAAGCTGAGATGGTTGCGTCTGTGAATAAAAAGACAACATTTCATGATGGCTATGTTGCTTATTTTTAATTTAATCGAAACATGTCGTGCAGCTGTGGCTAGGGACTGGAATTTCCCCTCGTCAACGTCCTCCAATTGACCACTTTCCATGTCGGAGGCGGAGTCTGTCATTTAATTAGCTATGTCTGTGCCCGCACTTAGATGCAGATTTACAGGAGCGGGAGAAAACACCCCAATCCAGCCTCAAATCAAATCACGAAACAAAAAAAACTATTGTTTTAAACAACCGAAGACAAAATTGTTACAAAAGAGTTAGTGAAATGTAGAGATAAAAAGTATGATTTATTAAAAAAATAAATACTAAAAAGAGTACAGCCCCCAGAAAGTAACTAGAAATGTATTTGTTCTCCTGAAACTGTACTCTTTTACTCATTCGTTACTACCCACGCCTGGATTTGAGTTTGTAAAATCACTGGAAGCAACTGTTAGCTACATCCTAAATATTTTTTACCAAATGGTAACTGAAAATGGAAACTGACTCCAAATATTGGTTCACAGTGCTGTGATACCGGGACATACTGAAGGAAAAAGTGTTGTGCTTTCTCCCTTCTGTAAGACATACTTTATGATTCCCCAGGCTTCCACCATGGAGGGATAGTCTGTTCCCTCACACACTCTGGATCCTGTGTGCAATCAGGGTAGACATCGGAGGATAAAGAGAGACACACAACACAGGATGATGAAAAAGCAATTGATGAATCCAGAAAAGATAGTGAAGAGGGGAGTGGTAAATGGGAGGGCCTATGACTTTAATATGAACTGTCTTTAATGACGAAGGAGAGGCGACAGGCCGAGAGAGACATGAACTTGACAGATGGAGTAAGACTGCAACAGGAAGATAGAGATGGAAATATGTGAAACATTTGGAAAGACTGATGGGCATAGAGTGATAGAAAGCAGGGAAAAGACGACAGCAAGAAAGAAAAGGGAAAAGAGAACGTGTGAGACTGAAGAGAACTCCCGCCTGTCTGGTTCCCTGCAGACACCTCCGCCCAACCACTCACCTGCCAATAGCAAATTGAAAACAACTCTGCACATAATCCTTGGGAACTAAAAATACCCGGTGCTTTGAAGCCCCTTCTACGAAGACCTGTCAGTCTCCACATGCCTCCTTCCCAGCAACAGACCAAGACACACAAACACACCAGTAATAATGAGAGTGAGAGACAGAGCGCACGAGAGAGAAGGGGAGCTACAGAGCTCCAGCCTCCAGACAGACATGAAAACAGCATGACAGAGCAAGGGAATCGGTGCAAGGGATACACCATACAGAAAAAGAGAACAAAAGGAGTGCATGTTTGTGTGTGCGCAAGACAGAGTACTGCATTTTAGCATTTCTGCTACAGAGTAGCAGTGGCCTGGTCCAAAACACAGTGAGTGAATGCCTCACTTTATACATAGACCCTCAGGAACACTATGACACACTACCTATGCTCTATTCAATGATTGCATATCATTATACACCGCACTTAACGCCAAGTGCAATCACACATTCATCAGTCCCATAAATGTGCCTCTGCGAGACACATTCACTAAACTGCATTGTACTTAACAGTAACAATACATTGCACTGCCTCCTGTTTCTCACATTAGAGTATCATCTTACAGAAGAACCTGCCCCATTGTGGTAAACGATACTTAGACAGAGGAGGAACAGTTGTTATTATTTTGTGCTTATTTAATTTCTTTCTTTCACTCCCTCTGTTACACATTGATGCTTGGCCACAGTTGTCATACATTTCAAATGGCAGCAGCATCCAGGTCTTGCATAAGTTTAACGAATGGCCAAGTCTCTCTCTCTTATTTGCAGGTTCACAACCCCACTATATTAATTGACATACAGGAGTAAGTTATGAGAGAAGATACAATCACAGATTAGGCATTGACAGGATGCTACGTACAGTGGAGATACTGAAAAGAGATACCTCGCGTCATAGAACTACTGAGCACCTAGGCCACGTGGCATTATGAGTTCACATCATGGAGTATAGTAACTTTACAGTAACATTGCTTAATGACAGCCACAAGCATAAAGAAAGTGAAACATCCCAAACATACACCTAAAGCAACAATATAAGCAACAAATCACCTCCAGAAGTTCCTTTTGGCCAATATCCCTACCAAACTGACATGCAGTTGGTTTAAGTGAAATGGCACCAACTTGAAGAATCGCTGCCTGGCACTAGCTTAGAGAATATCAGCTGCAACTAATGATTGGTGCGAACACAGTGTGACTGTAAAGCTTTGACTCACCTCCAAATGGCTCAAGCAGTGTGTTTGTGTTGATCTGTTTGGCAGTTTTTTGTATAGCCAGCATTCTCACAAACAGTAACACACGCATAGACAAAGACACATATTTACACACCACACAACTTTGTGTACAGAAGTGGATGGGGGGGACAAGACTGAGTGTTTACAAAGACTAGTTAAACACAATATATCACACATTGAACTACACCAGACTTAACAAATACATCGCTTTCAACATGACATATAAGGTCACACAAAAAACAGCAGTCAAACACAAAGACAGATACACCAGATAAAACTTTTTTAAACCTTGGAAGTGACACATAGTGCCTGCATTTGTGATGTTTTTGTGTACATCACCAAACTTGATAGTTAACATAATGTAAAAAAAAGCCTAAATTATTGGAATATAAAAATAATTTGTGGGTTTGGAATACTTTTAACTACATTAGCTATTAACAGGTGGCATAGTCCTTACAACCGGAAAAGATAACAACTATGTTCACTAATTAAAAGTGAATCATTAGTGTAGGATGCATCACCTGTATTGAAAAATCAGCAGCAAATGGAGGATATAGCCAGCTCAGGTAGGTTATTAAGTTTACTATTGTATGTAGGTTAACTAGCTTCTTATTATCAAAATGAAAAATACCCTAGACAACCATACAGTGTTGAGGTGACCCAATGATGTTTCAAGCTACCCGGTGCAATTGCAATGAAGTGTGTGCCACTGTAATGAACCTACCTTTAGTTAACTTTGAGCACATATCATTCACACCATTCCAGCTGCATTTATACAATTTCTCTTCATAAAAGGTTTAAAAGCTCACATAATGTACATAGTTAGCATGTCAATTCCGTATACATTTACCAAATAAAATGGAGAACTCAAATGTTAAAAAGTAAGATTCAGTGTCATGAAGAATGCAATTCCAAACATCATTACAATTCTGGGTGTTGTGGCCTCAACATTTCTTGTTAGTCCAGCTGTATGGTGTTCAATGTGTTGGATTTGACTGACTCTTTGCCTTTGATCAGATTGTACAATTTTGCAGCTGATGACCATTGGTTTCGGTGTAAACATTCCTGTATAACAGACTGCTAGAGACAGTTTAAATGTTGGAAACATGACCGTGTCAATGTTAACTGTGATTACTATTCTTAATGTGGGCACTTCATATCTGTTTTCCTGTATGTTTTCTCTACATATTGTATTTTAATATTGCTGTAAAATGTCTTAGCCTCAGCTTGATTTTGCTGTAAAAACAAAGGTACAATAAAGTTACAAAAAATTCCCAACAGAACTTCATACACATTAAGCAAAATCCATTATCCTTAGCTTTTTATCTGCATTTGTAGATTGCTTATCTTGATTTGCCACTCCATACCTGCATTACAGTATCTGCCATGTTGTTTTTGGTACTAACCTGAAAAATATGACAGAGTGATGTTATTTTGTCGATTGTGGCAGACCACATGGGTCCCTGAAGACATTTTGTCCTTGTCAAAGGGGTAAGAGGTATGAACTTGCAAATATAGCATTTTCAGTTGCTTGTTGCAGTGCCACAATTTTGCCCTCAGTGTTACTTCATAAAATGACAGATCCATATGACAAGACATCATTCTCTCAGTTTTACTAACTATGTCCGAGATATCATGTTAGGTGCTCAGACGAAGGCCAATTAATTGTCCACTCCCAAGTAATCAAGGGAGACAAAAAATAAACCACCTGGTGTCCAATATCTGATTAGAAAATAATGCAGTGCATGGTCCGGGACATCACACAGGGGTTTCTGCAGTAGCTGTATATAGATGATTAGGGGTCCAAGCAGCGAAGCAGCAGGAACCCTATTGTAATTGTTCGTTTTTTATTAGGGGTCAAAGCCGTGAAGAGGCGGGAAACCTATTGTAGTTGTTAGTCTTTTTATTAATATTAGGGGTCCAAGCAGCAAAGCTGCAGGGACCCTATTTTAATTATTAGTTGTTTTATTATTATTATTATTATTATTCCGACATTTTTGCAAGTTTACCAACTTCTACAGACGAACTTTTTTTTTACTTGGCACATCCATAGAGGGCTCTGCAAAACTCACAAAAACGAATACTGGTGTCCATACGTCAATGACTCTAGTGCTACCATTGGGTTAAAGTCTTGATTTTCAAACGCTTATAACTCAGGCTGTGAATGGCTGAGAGACATGAAACCAGTGTCATGTTCAGCACGTGGTCATGCATTCTTAGAGGCCGTTTTAATTTGCGCCTATCTGGATTTTCCACCATTTCGGTGAAAAACGTGAGGTTGTATCACAGCATCCGTTTGTCCAATTGGCACCAAACTTGCCATGCATGGTCGGAAGGAGAATCAGAAGAGGCCTGCTGTGTTTGAAGCTAATCGGCCATATGGGGGCGCTATACCAAAAAGCCACTTGTAAGGCTCATTAATCCTAAACGCAAAAACAGATATTTCAGCTGAACTCGGTGAGTTGCATGAATGCAATAAGTTCTTGTACTACAACAAATAGGGAGTCTGCATTCCAAATCATGTGACTGCCACAGGCAAATCAAATTCAAGCTATCAATTAAAGCTTTTAGAAATGCTTGACGGCCATGACACTTGACCAGTATAAACTCTTAAAGGCCCCCAACAATCAGTAAAAGTTTGGGCAAGATTTTTTTTCTCAGCTTTTCAAATAGCAATATCTTTGTGCTATATCTTTTGTACCTATCTGACAATGTGACTGGCAATATCCTAAACAAAATTGCCTCTTGGAACACTGCACTCCAATATCTTGTATTTCTGCCATATTCAACTACCTGTTAAAGCTCTAAACATTTTCACAGGTTGCAAATTTTGTCCAGATATGATCTACAGGCGAAGCCTAACAAAAGATACTAAGTGGATTTGTTATTTGCATAATCGGCAAGGCGCCATACAGGAAGGGAGGGTGTTTCTCAGCAACCATTTGTCCAGTTGTCACCAACCTTGGTATCCGTGGTCGTTATGGAGTGTATGGGAGGTCTGCATGTCACGTGCAAACAACTTCCTACGTCTGACAATTTCACAGGAAGTGAGGGCATTTCAATCAATCAATCAAATTTATTTGATAAAGCCCTTTTTACATCAGCAGTTGTCACAAAGTGCTTTCACAAAACACCCAGCCTTAAACCCCAGGGAGCAAACAATAATACTGATGAACTTCAGTGGCTAGGAAAAACTCCCTAAGAGAGCCGAAATTTAGGAAAAAACCAAGAGAGGAACCAGGCTCCGAGGGGTGACCAGTCCTCTTCTGGCTGTGCCAGGTGAACATATTAAGAGTCCAAATTGTAATAGTTCGATGCATGTGGGCGATGCCCAGAGTCTATTTAAACCATGTCCACCCACATTGCAAAGCATCAACCAAAAGGACACCCACCAACCACAATCATCCTTAATGAGGGCCAAGTATGATAGTATTACACCAGTGCGCAACAGAGAGACAACAACAAGCCAGTGACTCCGCCCCCGAATGGCATTGGAGGGAGGGCATCCCAGTGGCGATGAGAGCCCACCTGGCAAGACAACAAGGGTGGACAGTATCAGGCCTTTCTGGTCACCTTCACGCCCCTGGGCCAGACTATACTAAATCATGGACTAGGCTGAAGAGATGAGTCTTTAGTAGATGCTTGAAGGTTTACACTGAGTCTGCATTTCTAATTTTAATTGGCAAATCATTACAAAGTAGTGGTGCTCTATGAGAGAAAGCCCTGCCCCTTGTTTAGAAATTTAAAGTACAGTTAAAAGGCCGGCATTTTGTGGTCTAAGGTTACATGCAGGTATGTATGGCTGGATCATTTCAGAGAGATAAGGAGCAAGTCCATGTATTGATTCATAGGTTAACAATAAAACCTTAAAATCAGCCCTAACCCTAACAGGCAGCCAGTGTAAAGAGGCTAGTACTGGAGTAATGTGTTCAAATTTCTGTGTTCTAGTTAGGATTCTAGCAGATGTGTACAGCACTAATTGGAGTTTATTTATTGATTCATCAGGGTAACCGGAAAAAAAGAGCATTACAGTAATCTAATCTTGGTGTAACAAAAGCATGGATTAGTTTTTCTGCATCAGTTTTTGATAGAAAGATTCTGATCTTTGCAATGTTTCAAAGATGAAAATAAGCAACTCTTGAGATATACATGTTCAAAGGAGAGGTCAGGGTTGAGGGTAACGCCAAGATTTCTTACCGTTTTTTGGATACAACCATGCAGCCATCAAGGTTCACATTGAGATCTGCCAATAAAACTCTTTGTTTCTTGGGTCCTAAAACGAGCATTTCAGTTTTTCTTGAGTTTAAAAGTGAGACGTTCTCTGTCATCCACTTCCTAATATCTGAAACACATGCTTCCAAAGTCAATAATTTTGGGGTTTCTCCATGTTTCATCGAAATATATAACTGTGTGTCATCAGCATAGCAGTGAAAATGTACATTGTGATTTCGGATTACATCTCCAAGAGGCAGCATATATAGTGAGAACAATAAAGGGCCCAGAACTGAGCCTTGAGGAAAACCAAAACATACTTTTGTTTTGTCATAGGATATACCAGCAACACAAACGAACTGATATCTTTCAAATAAATACAATTTAAACCAGGCTAGAACATTCCCACGTAGCCCAATATGGGTTTCCAGTCTCTCTAAGAGGAGTGATCAAGTGTCAATAGCAGCACTAAAATCACCGAGAATATCTCCTTGAGTAATTTAGTTGGAATCGGATCTGACAATTTGTGGGTTTAGAACTCATTACAAATTTTGTGAGTGTGAGTGTCAAGCGATACGGGATGAAAAAGTTCCAGTGTCCCCATTGACACCTGGTTAGGGAGGTTTATGACATTTTTAGGATAACTGAGATTTTGTGGACTGTAATTATTTGATGAGTGAGTCATTTTTTTTCTAATGGTGATCTTTTCATAAAAAAAGTTCATGTATTCATTACAGCTAAAGTGAAGACACACTTATTGAGCATTGCTTTTTAGTTAACTTTGCAACCGTATCAAAGAGACATTTTGGATTGTTTTTGATCACCTCAATCAGGTTGGAGAAATACGCTGATTGAGCAGATCTGATTGCTTTTGGGTATTTAAGTGTGCTGTCTATCCAGGCTAGTCTGAATACTTCCAACTTGGTGGAGCGCCACTTTCGCTCCTATTTTCTGGAGGCTTGCTTTAGTGCTCTAGTATTTTCTGTGTACCTGGGAGCAAGTGTCTTGTTGCGTAATGATTTTGTTTTAAGTAGTGCAACCATATCTAAAGTAATTCGCAGTGTTGAGTTAAGAACCAGGATTTATTTTCTTTGTCCATGATGAGCAAGCTGGGAAGAATATCAGGAAATCTATTTGTAGTCCGAGAATTTATAGAGCGGCTTTTGAAACTCATTGTTTGCGGAGTTGCAAACAGGTGCCTTTGGAGCAAGGGATTTAACATTTAGGAGTCCCATTTTGAGATGCGAGGTAAGATAGTCATTTTTCTTTGTGACCAAGGTGGAGGAAAGTTTTATCTTAATAAGGTTGCTATTGTAAGCGCTTCCTTGTTTAACGTTTCTCAGCCTAAAACGAGTCACAATCGCAATAGGCAAAGCAGTACTAACTACTCTGGCTATGCTATCGACAGACTCCACTATGCTAGCAGGCTGGCTAACAGCCTGCAGCCTGTCCTGCACCCTATCTCATGGTGAGGCTATAGGAGTGAGACTCCTGTCAATGTTCCTAGATAAAAGAAAAGCACCACTCCAGCTAGGACGAAGTCTGTCGCTCCTTAACTGAAGACTACAGTTCTCCAAGAAGTAGCTACAACAATTACAGTGGAAAGTAATAATAATGGTACTTAGCTTCGGGTAGGTAACTGCAAGCAGCGTACAGCACATCAACAGTCCCACAATGCAACAGTCCCACAATGCACAATGCAACAGTCCCGGTCAATTCTCAGTAACCGTTTGTCTGATTGTCACCAAACTCGGTGTCTGTGGCCGGAACAAGATGCGGAAGAGGCCTGCTGTATGCAACACTGATCGGCCATGTGGGGTTCTGTTTCTGAAAATCTGTTTAAACGCTCATTACCGCCTACTGAAAAAACTGATTGCCGGGCCTACTCTCGGGCTTGCGTGGCCAATCAGAGTCGTTTGCTCTATTTTGCATGGACCCCTAATTGCTGCTTGCAGCAGTATTTCTTTTTGTGATTCCTAAACATTCCATTTCACCTCACCATTTGAAGCAGTAGCAGAGGTGAGGTAAGTGGCAGGTGAGATCTAGTAATCACTGTAATGACACCTTTCTCAATGGGTCTTGAAGTAAGTTCTTCTATTTACAATTACAGTCTTGATAGACCAGGGTTAGCTTTTTAGCTTCAGCAATATCAAATATCATTGTTGACAAAAGGTTAATGTCCTGATTTGGCAATAGAGATGGATTCAAAACAAGGCTATGTTGCAGCCAATATAAAAGCAAGCCTTTGGGGTACTCTCCAGCACACTATTTTGAAAAGCAGCATTTTTGGCCATTATAATAATGTCAGATTGATCAGAAGTACAGTGTAGACAATATTGTAAATGTCTGATTTGCAATGGAATATCTGCATAGGCATGCCATTATCAGCGACCATTATTCCACTGTTCCAATGTCACGTTGTATTTGCAAATCTTAGTTTATAATTTTAAAAAGGTTAATTGATCATTAGAAACCCATTTTACCATTATGTTATCATCATAATTGAAATCTTATGCAGTATAAAAAGTAATTAAACTGGCCATCTTCAGTCTAATTCAGGATCTTCAGCATCAGCGTTTGGGTCTGACGAGCTCAAAATACGAGCTCAAAATGGCCAGAAACAAAAAGCGTTCTCCTGAAACATGACAATCTAATTCGTGTTCTACGACATGAAAGCTATTCCATGCAAACATTTAAACTGAAGATCTTGTACAATGAAGGGTACTACTACCTTCACAGACCAGCACAAACTGCCTCTAACCGGAATAAAAGAGTGGAAGGCTCACAACTGAGCAAGAGGACAAATACATTACTGACTAATTTAACAGACACCTCACAGACCCTTAACTGGCAGTGTCATTAAATAAAACCCACAAAACACCAGTTTCAACATCAACTGTGAAGAGGCGACTCTGTGATGCTGACCTTCAGGCCATTTTGAGCCTGTAATCGAAACCAAAATTGCTGATTCTTCAGATACTGAACTAGTCTAAAAGAGGTTGTATTGCTTCTTTTATCAGCACAACAGTTGTCAGCAATGCTAGCATAATCGCAAAAGGGTTTTCTAATGATCAATTTGACTTTTAAAATTATAAACCTGGATTAGCAAAAACAAACTGCCATTGGAACACAGGAGTGATGGTTGCTTATAATGGGCCTATGTACGCCTATGTACAGTTGAAATTCAATAGGAAATCTGCCATTTACAGCTACAATAGACATTTACAACATTACCAATGTCTACACTGTATTTCTGATCTGTAAGTTGCTGTTATTTTAATGCACCAAAAAGTAAGAACATTTTTAACTGACCCCAAACGTATGCACCGTAAAACATATTTAAGCAATAGGGAATGAGGTGAGCTCTAACCTAAGAGCTGTTCTTAGGCACAATGCATCAAGTTTTGCCTATGGTGGCTCATAGGGTAACCGTCCTAAAAACTTTTTGAGGTTAATTTCTGAGGAAGAGTGTTGATGAATGGTCCTCTAAGGAACCAAAAGGATATATATTTATAACAGGCTACATGTACTTCGGCAAAGTAAACTAGCTAATTAGCATTTGTGATGTGCAACTGCTTCAGATAAGAACAAATTATCAGGTGGGTATTTGTGTGACAAATGCTCTTAGAACCAGTTTTTGATTTGACAGTTTAAAAGGTTCTGTATGATATATGCACATACTGTAGACACACAGACAAGAAAAACATACATGCTTGAATGCAGATATCCAGAAATGTACATGTATGCAAGCCCTCCCACCCATACACACATGCATGGGCACACACCAACACCCTTAAATCTCATCTACTCATGAATTGTATTCGCCTTTAAGAGCTCTGCATCTCTGACACTTTCTACTTCCCATAATAAATGTGAAACCTCCTTCCTGCAGAAAGTTTAAAAGCCTGATTAAAAGTAATTCAGTAACGCAAAAACTTGGCATACCCACTGGGCTTTCTGATTATATGGTCCCTCTGCAAACTAACCAGAAGAATGTCCCTAGCTAGTTTACCTTGGAGAGTAAAATTATGAGGACAGAAAACAACACAATAGTCCAAAATAACCTTTACAGGCCAGCAGCATAGGTTGTCCTACATTAGAAACATGGACCTTTCTGCATTTTTACAACATTTTATCAATGACACATTAGTTACAACAGGTTGATGATTTTATCACCATGCTCAAGTAAGTTTTTAACCATTGACCACATAATTTTTATTTTTTTAATAAAATAAAAATCGCTGAAATGTTTGTCCAGCAATGACTCAGACGTTGCAAATATCGCAAGTTGTTAACCTTGAGTGAACGACAAAGCTCAGATGGAGGATTGCTCTTCCATAATGATTAAGGATGTCTTACCTTCAAGTACAGCTGTAACACTTTTGTAAAGTTCTAGGTTGTTTCAATACCTAAATATCAACAGACCAAAACCAATGTCATTCCAGTGAAATGCAAACAACAAGACAGATTGGCCGCTGCTGTTCTCGCAGCTCCATCCTAAGTCTTAGAAACAATTATGCGTTCCCCTCTGCAGCAATTATAATCCTTGATTAAGGTTTGGATGGGAAGATAACCATGATGTCCTGTTCCAGACTATTGATTTAACCCGAGTTAGTACGATGTCATGTCTAAAAGATACATACAGTTTACACACACACACACACATACACCAATCATACAGACAGCTTGGTGCGATAAATAACCCATGTGCCATGATAACAAGGAAAGAAAAACGATCTCCCAATACAGACAGTGCTTGCACACACACGCACACCAAGGTCACATTGTTACTTGCTGAAGTTCACAAGAGAGCACACCAGAGACATCCAATCACGTTTAGAGCAGACTGGGCTATGGTACACCACTGTTAATGTACAGTGCAAGTATGGTGTGCTAACTGCAATATATCAATGTTTTGTCAGATTGTACCATCCAGTGGGGAGGACACTGGTGTAGCATTACAACATTATTCCTTGAGAGCCTAGATGAAATGAAGAAAATGCAAAAGAAAAATAATAATAACGGTTAGAAAGGGCAAACAGAGTGAACAGTTCAATGGTGAGCAACTTGCATTAATGAGGAGCAAAAATTAGTGGTCCGATAATATGGAGGAAGTTGGGAAGGACGGGTAGGTAGCTAGGTTCTCTTTTTACCAATCACTCCACAGCCCAGCAGTAGTGCCTTTTCTTGATGGAATTTTCCACGGAGCAAGCGGCAAAGCAGAGCAGGGTCTGGGGCCTCCTAGTATATGCACAATGCCACTGGTTTAAACAGTGCACAACATGGGCCCTGCCAGGCCACTGACTCCCCCCAAACCCTGCAAACCCCCTCTCACCCCTGCCCACTCTCCAGCCCATCCTCTTCCCCTTGCACATGTTTGTGAGTGTTCCAGTGCTGTTGTGCCCCACAGTACTTGCTCTGAGGACTTCCTGGCACCCAACCAAATAAGGTGGATACCCATGTGGTGGTGTGCATTATTAGTTGGCAGAGACATTCACTTTGACGGTGTAGAATGAATGCATGCATGCACACAGTCTCAAATATATATCTTTTTTAAAAGAGCCATAATGCATTGTCATCCGCTGTCAGATCAACTTCTGGATTGATCCCCTTTCTCCCCCCCCTGTTTTTTTTTTATCCCTCCTACATTTCTTTGTCACCTTTGCTCGCAGGATCTATAGAACCTAACTGCAACAGAAATAAAGATCTTGACTTTTTCTCTAGAAGGTTGACTTGGGTTTATTTATACCCTCCGAATGCCTTCCTGACTGCACTTGACACAGTGCCAGCTCTATTCATATTTAGGGTATTTATACAACTGTCAGGGGCCAAGGATAATATTTAATGCAAAATATACCTTGGGGCATATGAAATATCTTCTAATTTATTTTCCCTTCATTCAGTGCAGGCTACTCACACTGGATCTAGAGTGGGGAAAAACAAATTTAAAAGTAATTGCATTAATGGTAATTGCACTCAACTAAGTATTTGTTGTGAATCTGGAAGCACCGGTTTAGGAGTGTAGATCACACACAAAAACAACCTCAATATAATCCGGTCTTAGTCTGTTTCAGAACTATTCTGGCAGTATATTAGTACCCTATTTTTGGTGTTTAAACATAACAATTAAGCACTTTCGTTGGAGCAGTCCGGAAAAAAAATCTGAGACGGCACACTGACAATATTAACAGTACATACATAATCCACTTTTTTTCAATGACATTTTAAGAATAAATGCTCATAGGCCTCTACTTCAATGACTGCTTTGGCAATGGCGCTCAACCTGTCCCGTCACTTTCTACACATCAGTTCCTGGTTGGAGAACAGCAGAGACACGTTGGCTTAAAATAACATTGGGGAAAAGTACGTGTTACGTTACAAACATAACCACATACAAAATGGTGCTATTTCGTTGGGAAAGTCTTGGATCAGTGTTTTATTGTACTCTGCGTCTACTACCTCAGAACAATACAATAAATTCTCACGGCGGCGCCGGGAGTCAGACCCAATAGTAAATAATCTCAAGAAAAACTTTGTGCCAGGCCACTTTTACGTGGATGTATAACCACTCTAATAACACAGGCCAACTTGCCGGTGTTCGCATTATTGTTTCCCCTGTCAGGGAGTTGGCCAGGATGCAACAGGCCCAGGAATTGTTGAATTTTCTAAATGCATAACAAACACACGTGATGACAGGCTTTACAATTCAAAGGATGCTAATTTACATCAATGACACATGTAGCTGAAAGCCTACTAATTTCGTAGGCTTTTGGGTTTTTTAGTTATGCGTTCTAACCATTAACCTCATTAGCCACACACACTTACTTTCAGATGAGTAGCGCGGTAGCATGTCGATTTTGTGCACCTCCTTCGCATAGTACTCCTCCTCGCTTCGTTGGCGTTCGCACATCGCCGCCCTTTCATTGGCTTTCTCCTGCAATAGGTCCCTCGTGCTATTATAGATCGCGATGATGTCTCGGGAAACCTCATCAGGCTCCGGATATGTCTCCGGAGGGCTTGTGAGCTTCAACTTGCTCAGTATCTGTCCCCTTATGGCTTCTATGCGCTTTTTCATAAACTGATCCATGTCCAACGTACTACATGTAGACAAACTGACGGCCACAGTGGCTAAATCCAAGGTCAAGAGTAGACTTAAAACGTAGTAGTTCATTTTGAACACAAAAGCTACAGTAGTCCCAAAAGCGTGACAAATTCGCGTATACAGCCTCCTATGAAAGTAGAGTCAAATGAAATACACACATTTGAATAAAAAAATACCCAAATACTTACAAAACGTGGACAGTATCACTGAAATGATTGTACCTCAAAATATTGGGAAAAGTGGTAGTTCTGTGTTCACTGTTTCAGCACAGTATTTCAAAGTGCCTGAAAATCCATTCAAGAACCATGAAAGTGAAATGATCTGCAAAATCCGTTATACAGTCAGTGGAGTAGAAAGCAGCAGTCTTTTATTCCAAAGCTACCTAATTACAAATGCATAATGTGCGTAACTTTAAAAATCTCCAAACAAAAAAGGCATACTTTTAAACATAAAATTGCTTAGTTAAAAAAAAAAAGATCGAAGCAGAACAAACTAACTCGCTATCTCCAGCTGTATAGCACAGACCTGTAGCCTGTGAGTTTGCGCACACCTCCACCGCATCAGAGCGATGCAAACTTTCCAACCGTGGCCAATTTTTCGCTCAGCAGAAGTCCGTCTTTGACTGCTCTATTTGAAGATCTTAAGGGCTTCGCTGAGCAGTTGCATCACCCTTTGTGACAGAAAAATACAAGGTTAACCGGTCCAGCAAAACTTGAAGTGCCAACTCGACTGTTCTAACGATTGCGTAAAGGGTCAGTATTAATTGAGATAAGAAATAAAATCGACTACAACGAGAACGTTGTCAAGTATAATATATTACGTAATTCCTTTTAACGCAAGCGTAGATAGTCAACGCGTCCTTTCATCCCTTCTTGATGAAAAACTCCTGCAAATTCGTAGCACCTCGCTTTACGCGTGCCAGTGGACAACATCAGCAGGCGGCCGGTTGTAGACCGAGATTTATAAGAGGACTTAACCACGTGCTCCCTCTTCAAAATGAGGTTGTGGTCGCCACTTTTAGACTGGGGGACCCGTTCAACTTCAAGTTACGAGTCAATTTATTGTAAATATATGTGTTGCTTGCCCATCGGGACAGTGGAGCGTGTAATGGCCATGTCCGCAACCACGGGGTCCTAACGCCGGATGGATAGTTTGACTACCCTAACTTGATATCCATATCGTATCAAGTCGTGTATTCTACTCTTTTGGCTCTCCGTGGTGCAATATATTAAGTAGACCACGAAGATACTCCTGATTTAATATTCGAGCTGGGATGGTTAAAAAAGCACAACCTGCAGATGCCAACATAAACGTTGAGCTTCCTGAAAAAATATGGAAGTGGTTAAGGTCTTAAAGCTGATTTGATTTGTAGGTTCTGGGCAATAGCCTTTTCTTGTATCAACCCTCCACAATAACAATGGTAAGAATATTGCTTCCATTGGTTTGAATGGCTTGAATAGAACTAACATAATTACTGTGAATCATGAGTGTTTGTTACACTCATTCAAATTATACTGTAAAATCACAGTAGAACCCATTTGTCAAGCTCTTAACTGGGGGGGGGGGGGTTAAGAATGGTTCATCACAGGGTCTTTGTTAGGGAGTGGTACACAGTTCTCATCATTCCTGCACCTGTCTCAGGGGGACAAGACCATGTCAGCCTTGAGAATCCATGGACATTCCCCGGTCCGTTTCTATTCCCACTCCCACAGTCCCAACGTCTTTTGCGCCGGGTTGATTTACATTTACACTCCAAAGAAAATCCCACTGTTTTCATGACTTGCCAACATTTTTTTTTCTCTCACCTCGCTCGCCCTGACAACCCCCCTACCACCACCCCACCCAACCAAAGCCCGCAATTCATCAGCTGTGACAGCCTCTCAAACTCTCTCAGTACTCAGCACTGCTGGTGTAAACCAGATGTTGTCGCTAAATCAGTTACCGCACAGACACAAGTCCGACAGAGTGTGTGTGTGTGTGTGTGTGTGTGTGTGTGTGTGTGCGTGTGCGCGCGCGCGCGCGCGTAGCTGAAAGTACTCGCGCACAAATGGCGGTTCCGGGATGTTCTCTACAAAACCTGCTGACCGCGGTGAACATGACCTCATCATACAGTAGCCTACCGTTAACTCATGCAGAACACAATTACTTTGTCCTGAATGTCTAAAACAGCCATCTTCTAGCAACAGTGAGAGATCCAGTCATTTTTGAACCCATTACCTACCTGCTGATGCCCCAAAAAGTTCACTTCAGACCCAATAAAACTGCCTGAACACCAGCTCCACAATTCCTGTCGATAACAGAAAACCCTCCTTTGCCATTTTAGGGTAGTGATCATTATCCCACACCTTCACAAAAACCTCTAACAATGGAAAACACGTTTTGGGCCAATTCTGGCATCGCACCTCAGACTCAATACGCTTTCTTCCATTTGACATATAATGAACATGACCTAGGTGTGGGACAGCTTGGCTGAGCGGAGGGCAAGAGAAAAGAGAGAGAAGGTAAGGCCGCATTGAAATAGGAGGAAAATTATTACAGACTGGTGCTCTATCAGGGTGTAAAGCGGGCCGGAAGAGGCCTGGCATTCCACAGTGGCAGGTCGCAGTGTTGCCATGACGAATGAGCATTCAATGCAGTGGAGACAGGTTGGCTGAGATGTGGCGGCATTCTCCTTACGGCGATAAGGGTGCTAGGCAAATATTTCCAGCGCTTATGTGTGTGGCAAGGGCCAGACCGAAGAAGAGAGGGAGTGAAGAAGCGAGGAGTCAGCAGAACCCAGCCTTTGGCGCCCAGGGTTGAAGCAAGAACCATCGCCTTGGTAACGGTCCAGTGGACACACTTGGGCGGGCACAGGGGTAGAGACATGGGTCTTTTGAACAATGGGTTAATGTACAGCAGGACATCGTGTCAATGACACCACCTGCTCCGTGGCTTCTAACACACATTTTCTCTCCTGTAAAGTTCCAGGTAGGGCTTCACATGTACTTTGACAAGACAAGAATGCTTGTCAGATAACTGGTCAACGGTGCAATGTAGTCATGGTGCCATTATCAGGATATCCCTAAAACCATACCACAAAACGACACACAAATGATAAACATAACAAAGAACAGTATTCATCAGTTGTAAAACTAGTTACATAACTAATAATGGCCTAACTAGGTTAGTCAAAAGTAATAACTATCCCACAAATACTGGAAGAAAATTTAAATGTATTTCGGGCCTTTTATTTTGAGGGACATGCAACTGTTAAAAAAAATTATAAATCATACACACACAGAGACAGACACACAGAGCTCAGATGGAGAAATGTTCAGTTAGAC
>JACXGJ010000375.1:91255-133141 GCA_016801105.1 Esox niger
CACACACACACACACACACACACACACACACACACACACACACACACACACACACACACACACTTCTGCTCAGTCCGACTCGCTGTTGTAGTCCTCCACGCCGTGAGCCTCTTGTTCATCTTCGTCCACATCGCTCTCCTTGTCCCAGTCCTTCATAGAGGCTCCCATCATAAAATCGTCCCTTAACACACTCCATGCCGGCTTCTCTTCAACTTCACTGCCAGCCTAAAAAATGACAAAAGCATATTATCTTTGAACAAATATGGTATCCCTGATACGTAATTTCTTTTCAAACCACAGTATGTTTTAGCTGCGTGCTCAGACTCTGGAATAGACCACTGCCAACTAATTTACATTAAGCAGACACATACTGAGTGACATACAGTAGTAAGTGCACACATTTTCATACTTTTATTTGGTATTGGGGCTGCATGGGAATCAAGCCCACAACATTGAGCACTACCAAATTAGCTATAAATATAAAATGTGATGCAGAAGTAAATGGAATTCAATAAGAATACAACATGTAATTTAATTGGTGGGGAATTAAATGTACTCAGGTTCTTCTTTTTTTAATCAGAGAGAAACAAAATTCCCCAGTGATTCCCTCTAACCTAAAAAGTGTATTTCTTGTGCTGTAAACATAGTGGTGGATAGGGTTTAGTAATTTTGAGTGCATAAAACCTGAAAACAAAGAAACTGGAAAAACCTGTGGTAGCGGAATCAGGAAAAAAAAGTATGATGTATGGGACCTAAAAATAGTCTCAAAACACATTTCAAAATCCCAAAGCCAACGGTGCCACTATGTGGTTAAAAGGGAAAGTGCACTCATGAGAGGACACAATAATATTAAATTATTTCTTTTTGAACAATCTTTTTATATATGTTTGGGGTTATTGCAGACCTGACCAACATGGATCTATTTTAAGGTTGCATTTCAGTCTACTAAAGTGTAGGAAAGGGAAAAGATCTACAGACAAATCTAAATTAATTTTGGGACTGGCATCAATCCAAGCCTTTTAACTCCCCAGTGCCAATCCCAGTTCAGCTATGACCCTGACTTTGTGACCCTGAAGCTTAGAGTTCCTGGTAATGTATGTATGTAAAAGAATGTCGCAATTGAAATACTTGTTACTATAACACGAGTAATGTGCACAATTTAAAGTTGTTTGCGAGACAGCTCAACATTGCTTGATTCAATTTCCCATAAAAAAAGTGAACTAAACAACCACAACTACTGCTGAATTACAAATGTTCAAGTACTCTGTTCGAGCAGTTTTTTTTTTTAAAAGAGGGAACCAGGAAAGCTTAGTTCGGCCAGCCCGCGATTAGAAAGAATGGATGGTGTTGCCTTTGCTGGATTCAAACCAGGGTCTCCTGTGACAGACACCATTTAGTCGAAACATGGCAGGTTCGTTTCTTTAGAATCACTCCATGGCTGGTTCATTTGTTTAGAAAACAAACAATGACATTTGAATAGCCAACCACTACACTACATTCACTAAGATGTAAATCGAAAGCAATGCCTGAATCTCAAATCTCATAACATATTACAAGTATGTACTTCACAGATGATTGTGAAGTGCTGTTTTTTATATAGTACTCTAGTATATCATGTAAAAAATGCATCTTGACATTGAATAATTTCGTCAGGCATTAACATCATGCCCAGTTAGAATATTTCACCATTAACGTTTATTATAAAGTTTACTGCCACAACAAATATCATCTATTAACTGTATGGCTATTGCCAGGGTCTGTTTTAACAGTTCATTCGCCAGTCATAGGCAAAACATGTATCTACTTACTATTTGGAATATTTTTTTTTTGCAATTGCTAGCCAGACTGTATATATATTTTATACTGCCAAAGCCATTACAATTCATGGCACAACAATGTACGTTATTCATTCATAAATGACATTGAAACATAATTGTCAGGTGCCATGTCACAATAATTTCATTGTGCAAGATGGCACTGTGATGTTTGGTGCAACTGAGTTTTTTGTCAAGTGAAAAAATTAAACCCCTCCTCTTTTAGTGTTGTGACCTACACAGATAAGCCACATTATGACCACTGACAGGTGAAGTGAGTAACACTGATAGTCATTATCATGGCACCGGTCACTGGGTGGAAAATATTAGGCAGCAAGTGAACATTCTCTCCTTAAAGTTGATGTGTTAGAAGCAAGAAAAGTGACCAAGCATAAGGATCTGAGTGACTTTGACAAGGGCCAAATTGTGATGACTAGACGACTGGGTTAGAGCATATCCAAAACTGCAGCATTTGTGGGGTGTTCTCCTCAGTATCAACCAAAAAGTGATCCAAGGAAGTATAAAAGGTGAACTGGCCACAGGGTCAGTGGTGGCCAAGCCTCATTGATGCATGTGGGGAGTTAAGGTTGGCCCATGTGGTCCGATCCAACAGACTGCTGAAAAAGATAATGCTGGTACTGAGAGAAAGGTGAGGTTTGTTGCGAATGGGGCTGTGTTGCCGCAGACCCATTCAGGACGCCAATGCTGACCCCTGTCCACTGCCGAAAGCGCCTACAATGGGCATGTGAGCATCAGAACTGGACCATGGAGCAATGGAAGACAGTGGCCTGGTCTGATGAATCACATTTCCTATTACATCACATGGATGGCCGGGTGTGTGCATGTTGCATACCTGGAACACACATGGCACCAGGATGAACTATGGGAAGGAGGCAAGCCGGCGGAGGCAGTGTGATGCTTTGGGGAATGTTCTGCTGGTAAACCCAGGGTCCTGCCATTCATGTGGATGTTACTTTGAAGCGTATCACCTATCTAAGCATTGTTGCAGACCGTGTGCACCCTTTTATGGCAACAGTATTCCCTGGTGGCAATGGTCTCTTTCAGCAGGATAATGTGCCGTGCCACAAAGCAAAAATGGTTCAGGAATGGTTTGAGAAACACAACGAGCTCAAGGTGTTGACTTGGCCTCCAAATTCCCGAGATCTCAATCCAATCAAGCATCTGTGGGATGTGCTGGATAAAAGTCAGATCCATTGAGGCCCCACCTAATAACTTACAGGACATAATGGATCTGCTGCTAACGTCTTGGTGCCAGATACCATAGTACACCTTCAGAGGTCTAGTGGACCTCTTTTGGTGGCGAAAGAGTGATCATAATGTTATGGCTGATCAGGGTATATTACCCCAAAAGACATGCACTGATGCGTACTTCGAAAATCCACCAGAGAGAGTTGTAATTTAAACAACATTTTTATTTTAGGCTTCATATAACATAGCTATTGAAGCTGGTAGCCAGCTAAGCCAACATTATGTATAGTTTGTTTTATCTGGCAAGGATCAAACACCGGTCGCCTGTATGGTAGTCAGCTTCTCTAAAACTAAGCTATTTAACAATGGGTAGTCAGTCACTTCCTCAGTAAGAGTAATTTGCTCTTCTTGGCCGGCTCTGCTTAGGCGGACCAACAAAAACAGCTGCACAGCTTAGCAAATTTACATTTTAATTGAGCAGGAATTAATAATGCAATTCATAATGTTGTGTAGTTCAACAAAATAAAGGGCATCAGTAAAGACACATTGCCCCTTAGTTATCATCAATTTCCTTAGTTTTCTACTGTGAACCACTGGGAAACTTAACTTTGGACAAGAAGTCCCTACCAAACTTTAGACAGTACAAGGGGAAAAAAATATTTTTGGGTGACGGAACTCACAGCCTGTCTGTCTGTCTTGGTGACGACCCCGCTGGCACAGTCTGTGCCCCGCAGCACATTGATGAAGTCTTTTTTGGAGACTGATGAAAGGAGCTTGGCCTTCTTCCTCTCTGAGCCGCCTGCCTCCTTCACCTTCTCATCCACGGTTTTCTGGTGCTTCCTCACAGCGTTAAAGAGCTGCACTACCCCCCTGTGAAAAAAAAACAAGCCAATGTCATTCTGGTGCAGATAAACGCAAATTCACTTCATAATTTGACTGTATCAAACTTTGTGGAAGTTTGCATAATCTTTTGACTTAGTCATGTTATGCTGTTTTAAAATGAGATTGAAATCTCACTTCAGTGATTTTCATTTGTTGAAATATAGAAACTTCAAAACGTTTTTTGAATATCAACTAAAATAAACCGCAATATACTTTTATAGTAAATTGCTATTAGAAACACCTTTGACATCGACTACATTTGTGACTACATCTTGTGTAAAACTTAAGTTTTGCACACCTGGATTGTTCATTATTATCTTCTTTTCTATTTTTTTCAGGGTCAGTTAGTGTTGAGGTTCATTAAAGACAGCTGTTTGAGACTTGCCATAGATAAAATAAATATTCAGATCAACTTGTCTATTCAAACATACACAGTGTTTTTAATCAACAGCTCCAGTGCAGATATAGCATTGTGTTGTTGGTTATTGTCAAGCTAAAAGGTGTATTCCTCTCCCAGTGTCTGTTTTACACCAGACTAAAGCAGTTTTCCAATAAGATCACACTTGTGCTTCTGTGTCCGGTTTCCTTCAATCTGAATAAACTACTAATTATTTGCCAATATCATGGCAAATACCATGCCAGATACCACCCTGCTTGAAAACGAAGCACTTACCGTACTTAATAATCAGTTATTTTATTATATCCCATACATTTTAGGCTTGGCATTTTAAATCAAATTTATTTATAAAGCCCTTTTTACATCAGCAGTTGTTGCAACGTGCTTTTACAAAACACCCAGTCTAAAACCCCAAGGAGCAAGCAAAAACAGTGTTGAAGCACAGTGGCTAGGAAAAACACCCTAAAAGGGGACCAGGCACAGAAGGGTGAACAGTCCTCTTCAGGCTGTGCCGAGTGAACATGAGCAACGAGTCAAGCCTGGTACTCCGCAGGTGTGGGTTAAGACCTCATGTCCTCCTAAGTTTAAAACGACAGAAAACAGGGAACATTTTGACCCTACTCCCCCAGCACAATAATATAGCAGCACAAGACCTTGGGGGCGAGACAAGGGGGTCCAGTGACACTGTGGCCCTATCCAGAGGAGGCCCCGGACAGGGCCCAACAGGCAGCAAATCAATCCACCCACATTGCCAAGCATCAACCAAAGGGACGCCCACCAACCACAACCATCCTGAATGAGGACCGAGTATTGCCAGCAGAGTATAGCCCAATTCCACAAGTGCGCAACAGAGAGACAACAACAAGCCAGTGACTCCGCCCCGAATGACATTGGAGGGATGGCATCCCAGTGGTGATGAGTGCCCACCTGGCAAGACAGCAAGGGTGGACAGTATCAGGCCTTTCTGGTCACCTTCACACCCCTGGGCCTGACTACACTTAATCATAGACCAGGCTGAAGAGATGAGTCTTTAGTAGACGCTTGAAGGTTTGCACTGAGTCTGCATTTCTAAGCAGTGGCGCTCGATGAGAGAAAGCCCTGTAAGTAAGGGGTTGTAACTTCCGGTATGATGTATGCATGTCCAGTAGTTGAAATATGGTATGGGGGGCTGTGGCATTTATAATTTGCAGTGGCATTGATGTTTAACAATAGAGTCTCAGGGTTTAGAAATGTTAAAGAGGTGGTTGGGACTTACGATTTGGTTTCAAACATTAACATTTTAACAGGGAACAGGTTTTTGGATCAGATGTGCCCATTGTATTGGTTAATAACATAAACATATTTCTTAGTACAGCTACATCCTGGTTGAAAAACACTGAGTGTTTCACACAAGGTTTGTAAACCACCATAGAACTACATAATGCCTACATCATGTGGGTGATGGTGGTTTTCTAAAGTAACAAACCCAGAGTCGATCAGATTTTATGGCTAGGTTGAATACATTACGGCTGGTGTAACTATATTGTTAAAAACTGTTGACTATGGTGCATGTGCATGAATGAGCAAAAATGTATAATTTTAGTGAGCGTTAACCTTTGAGTTGCGTTATATGGCAAAATGTTACAAAAGTACCCATAAAGATGAGTTTAAATTTGCGTGAACAATGCTGGTTCATTGACAGCTGAAGATATTTTTGTTTACCATAAGTAACATATTTCCAAATGTACAATGAGAATTGTTGTTTAACACACAACAATTGCTTACAAATTGTAATGTGTCATCCAGGTATTGAAGCATGTTGTTAATTCAAATAGTTGTATGCTGTATTAGACTTTTATTGTGTTTTAATTGTTGTTTTGAATAATAAGATAAACGTCGGCTGGTGAATGAAAGCGGGTGAGATTGTCGTTAAAAGATAAAAATGAAATGACTTGACGTTGTGGCAAAGACATGATCACTAACAAGAACAGGGTATCTACTGGACCAATAATATCAAACGTAAACAACTAACTGAACTACTTTCGCCATATCAGTATAACAATTTTAAATTATTGGAAGAGGTACAGTAAATACTAAATTGTTTTATTTGAAAGAGCTGCTCTGAATTGTGTTGCGATTATAAAAGCTAACAAGACCGCTGAACTTTTTAAGATTGTCTAAAACTATTACATAATGAACCTTTTTGTGTAAGTGTAAACATTTACAGATTTTCAGCGTTGTACTAAAATTCTATTAACATTACAATAAGCATACAGCTGAAACTTTGTACTCTGTATATCAACTAACATAGTTGAGTGGATGATAATGGGGACTACTACAACACAATAATGGCTTCAGTTACAGAACCCCCCACCTTGTGGCTGTACAGCATCAGAGTTATTTGGATCCATTAACATGGATTGTTTGCCCACAAATTTGAAGATGTTTTTATTTATTTATTGTGAAGCAAACAACAAATAGGACAAAATTAATGTGCATACCTATTCACTCCCCTAAAGTCAATACTTTGTAGAGCCACCTTTTGCAGCAATCACAGCTCCAAGTCGTTTTGAATAAGTCTCTATGAGCTTGACACATCTTACCACTGGGATTTTTGCCCATTCCTCCTTGCAAAACTGCTACAGTTCCTTCAAGTTGGATATGCACAGCAATCTTTAAGTCTGACCACAGATTTTCTATTGGATTGAGGTTTGGGCTTTGACTAGGCCATTCCAACACTTTAACATGTTTCCCCTTAAACCACTCAAGTGTTGCTTTAACAGTGTGTTTGGGTCATTGTCCTGCTGGAAGGTGAACCTCCGTCCTAGCCCCAAATCACACACAGAGAGATACAGGTTTTGCTCAAGAATATCCCTGTATTTAGCACCATCTTTCCCTCAACTCTGACCAGGAAAAACATACCCACAGCATGATGCTGACACAACCATGTTTCACAGTGTGGATGGTGTTCTTTGGGTGATGTGAGGGGTTTGCGCCAGACCTAACGTTTTCATTGATGGCCGGAAATTGCAATTTTAGTCTCATCAGACCAGAGCACCCTCCATACATTTTGAGAGTCTCCCACATTCCTTTTTGCAAACTCAAAACGTGCCATTTAGTTTTTTGCTGAAAGTAAATGTCTTTCCTCTGGCCACTCTGCCATAAAGCCCAACACTATGGAGCGCACAGCTTTTTATGGTCCTATGTACAGTTACTCCAGTCTCTGCTGTGGAACAGCTCCTCCAGGGTCAAAAACGTGCGTATATGTACTGACAGATCATGTGACACTTAGATTGCACACAGGTGAACATCATTTCACTAATTATGTGACTTCTGAAGGTAATTGGTTGTACCAGAGCTTTTTATGGGCTTCAAAACAAAGGGGGTGAATACATATGCACATGCCAATTTTCAGTTTTTTGTTTAAAAAAAATAGTTTTACGTATATATTTTTCTCATTTCACTTCTCCAACTAAGACTATTGTGTTATGATCCATCACATACAATTCAGATAAAAAACATTGCACTAAAGACTGTAATGCAACAAAATAGGTAAAAAGCAAAGGGGTGAATACAGGAACTGTACACTTTTACAGTCAACTCATCAAACTGTGATATATGTAAATGTATGTTTGAGTTAGAATATTATTTTAACCTGTAAGTGGGTTTTGTCAATTACACGTTAAGCTAGAGAAGCGGCGAGAGATATTGCTAACAGACCAGACGTTGAACAACCATGTTATAGCAATTATAAAGGACTGAAGCTCCACAAAGGTGCAAATCGTTGGGTTAACAGGTGTGACCAGAAAAAATACATTGTCAATTGTGGTCATCAATACACAGTTAGTATGACCAACTATAAACCCAACAAGTGCAAGGCTGATGTGTCCCAATTGTAACGTGGATCTGACTGCTGAAATGAATCATCGATGTTTAATAAACCCAAGGACCCCAGTGATTGCTACATATTTTATGATAGTGAGACAATAATAATTGACAATACTGTGAATTTTTTTCTATTGAGCTGGTTAATTAAGACTGTTGAGAAAGGTTAGCGCATTGAGAAAATATTAGAAGTCTGGGATTTCACCAAGACATCAGATTATCTTTTTGCAGATTACATGAGAACATTCCTGAAGCACAAGTAGGAAGATCGGGGCTTCCCACCATCAGTGGTTGACGATGATGCTAAAGAACAGTATATTTGTGAATATCATGAAAAGGGTGTGCAGCTTGACAAGGAAAACATTGTTGTAAACAGTGCTAGGCAATCTTTGGCTAAATTGGAAATAAATTGTATTTGGGAGAAGATGGGTGAGCATACTTACCTTATGAACACAATGTTAGTTACAGATCCGGAAGAGTTTAACCACTACCTTCTTTCCAGTGAAATAGAAGTAATGTCTCTCATCTCAGACACAGTTTCAAAGGTACAGTGGCGTTACACAAAACAGACACCAATCAAACCACGTAACATCAATATTTTTATTGTTGCTTTCGCAACAGCTTATGCTAGACGCAAGTTATATTCACTCTTGGTGTATATATCACAAAATCTACCTGATGGAAGCTTGTTACTGTATTCCCACGGATGTCGTCATTAACAAGAAACCAGAAAAGCGTACACTGTTATTTGACTTTCTCAGTTTATTAATTTCATAACTCAAAATGCTAGCAACCAAAGTGGCCCATGAGTTTTTACGTTAGAAGAGATTCTGTGTTGTTTGGTGAAACAAGCTTAGAAACGTCATAGAAAGCGATAATGATGTTGATGTGAATAAGAAACTGTGGCTATAAGTTGTGTTGTCCAAACTTGATGCTGTGAAATGCTGGCAATATCTTTTAGATGACAACAGCAACCCTGTCGTGATAACTTGATAGACAAGCACATCAGCTGTGGAGCTCAAATGGTTGCTTGCTTAGTCTTGTAATGGAAAGCAGTGCAGCATCTGGGTAGCCGGCTGACTCGTTTCTTTTCTTCCTTTTCTTCCATATTTGAATGAAATCGGAAAATGCCATTGCTAACAAGACAATGAATGGTCCAGTTTGTGGTCTGTCAGACAGAAAAAAGTCTGCCCACAAATGTCCCGCTTGTGCAACAACACGCTCTTACTTTCACTAGCTAGTCAAGAAGCAGTAGGCCAAATGGTGTGCTTTGCTGACAATATTGTCCCTTGATAGCGATGATGTCCTGCATCTGCTAAAAGATGTATGCCACATAATTCCCCTTATCGTTTATAAAAATTAGTCTGTCTTATGATTTGCATTGTGCTTTAAGATGATCATATTAGCTGTACGGTCCTAATTTGACTGCTGGCCAAATCTCGTCGCAATATATCGCTTTATGCAAACTAGGACATTCGTTCATTGTACTGATTTTTAAAGGGAAGAAAACAAATGATATTATTCAAGTTACATTCATGTGTCATCAAATTAAAGCAGGGAACGTGCATATTAAAACAAAGTTAACTTGTAACTGTCATTTGGTTTTGGTTCCTGTCCCTAAATAGTTGAAATCTGTGAAAAAAATATTATTTATTTTAATAATTTTCAGTTATCAACTGCAGCATTCTTGAATTTGTTTGGGGCCTAAAGGGTTACATTTAGAAATTCTAAGTCATTTCAAATTGAGTGGTTCTTTTTTTTAAATAGGGGCTGCTAATGGGGATTAGCTAAAGATTGTCCTTTGAAGTGTGTAGTCTAATATTATGAGGTTTTCTGTAGCACGATTCAGCTGTGAAATTGTAATGACTCGTGATGTATTGAATCGTATAATGCGTATCGCGATGTATCCTATCACTACGTACTTGCCAATACCCACCCCTAATAGCCATTAACTCCAAATTATGTTAGAAATTAAATAGATTTTGTGTATAACAGCTCCCTGCGGGTAAACTAAAAGTCTTAATGAACACCCTTTCAAATCGGGTACTGTGCATTGGTTGAAAGCTGCGATTTTGCGTCTCAGTTTCACAGATGGTGACACAGTCACTTTCTGGACAATGAGTGACGCAGATGATACAGTGGGGAGAACAAGTATTTGATACACTGCTGATTTTGCAGGTTTTCCTACTTACAAAGCATGTGGAGGTCTGTAATTCTTATCATACGTACACGTCAACTGTGAGAGACAAAATCTAAAACAAAAATCGAGAAAATCCCATTGTATGATTTTTAAATAATTAAATAGCATTTTATTGCATGACATGAGTATTTGATACATCAGAAAATCTGAACTTAATATTTGGTACAGAAACCTTTGTTTGCAATTACAGAGATCCTACGTGTCCTGTAGTTCTGGACCAGGTTTGCACACACTGCAGCAGGGACATTGGGCAACTCTTCCATACAGACCTTCTCTATATCCTTCCGGTTTCGGGGCTGTCGCTGGGCAATACGGACTTTCAGCTGCCTCCAAAGATGTTTCTATTGGTTTCAGGTCTGGAGACCGGCTAGGCCACTCCAGGACCTTGAGATGCTTCTTACGGAGTTGTTGTAATGCTGGAAGACCCAGCCACGACCCATCTTCAAGGCTCTTACTGAGGGAAGGAGGTTGTTGGCCAAGATCGCTCAATACGGTGCAGCCGTCCTGAACGCTTCGCAGAAAAGCATCCCCAAAGAATGATATTTACACCTCCATGCTTCACGGTTGGGATGGTGTTCTTGGGGTTGTACTCATATTCTTCCTCCAAACACGGCGAGTGGAGTTTAGAACAAAAAGCTCTATTTATGTCTCATCAGACCACATGACCTTCTCCCATTCCTCCTCTGGATCATCCAGATGGTCATTGGCAAACTTCACACAGGCCTGTACATGCGCTGGCTTGAGCAGGGGGACCTTGCGTGCGCTGCAGGATTTTAATCCATGACGGCGTAGTATGTTACTAATGGTTTTCTTTGAGACTAGTCCCAGCTCTCTTCAGGTCATTGACCAGGTCCTGCCGTGTAGTTCTGGCCTGATCCCTCACGATCACTGATGCCCCACGAGGTGAGATCTTGCATGAAGCCCCAGACTGAGTGAGCTTGACCGTCATCTTGAACATCTTCAATTTTTTAAATAATTGAACCAACAGTTGTTGGTGGCCGGGCCTTTTAGCATGACAATGATCCCAAACACACCGCCCAGGCAAAGAAGGAACGGCTTTGTAAGAGCATTTCAAGGTCCTGGAGTGGCCTAGCCAGTCACCAGATCTCAACCCCATAGAAAATCTTTGGAGGGAGTTGAAAGTCCATGTTGCCCAGCGACAGCCCCAATACATCACTGCTCTAGAGGAGATCTGCATGGAGGAATGGGCCAAAATACCAGCAACAGTGTGTGAAAACCTTGTGAAGACTTACAGAAAACATTTGACCTCTGTCATTGCCAATAAAGGGTATATAACAAAGTATTGAGATTAACTTTTGTTATTGACCAAATACTTATTTTCCACCATAATTTAACAATAAATTCAATTAAAAAATCCTACAATGTGATTTTCTTTTCTAATTTTGTCTCTCATAGTTGAAGTGTGCCTATAATAAAAATTACAGGCCTCATCTTTAAGTGGGAGAACTTGCACAATTGTTGGCTGACTAAATACTTTTTTGCCCCACTGTACATATTTTGTAGTATTATGTTAATGACTACCTAGGGTACACTAGGGATGTCACAATCCCAGAAATGTAATAATAGGGAAATGACAATTCTTGATGCTCCTATTGATACCATGGCATGTCTAATACACCTTTAGTTTATTTCCTTTAACACTAGAATCGCCAAATGTCAATGCCAATTGGCTGTTCGGTTTGTAATAAAAATAAAATTGCCCTTTTGAAAGCTACACCCTCCTACCATGACTTTTGCTGAACAGGCATATATTACATTGATCCGTTGTCGGAATTCAAAACTGACGAACAGAAAACTATTTAGACTATTTACCTGTTTTATTTACCCTATTTTCAGACATAATCCGCCAATAGCCCACACCACTTAGCGTTGGTACCCAAATGGTACCCAGGCGCTAATTACCCCTCGCTGAATGCATGATGTCAATGGATGAATGCGCGATACTCCAAGATTAATGAAAACTGTCTATTATTGAAACATAATACAAATGATATAAGCGGTTATTCAATGGGAGATTCAGTTTATTTTGTAGGCAAATTCATCAAAAGTAAATAAAAAATGTAAATCTGCATTATTTTATGAGGGAAAGAGAAATGCACACAAATCCTATTGTCTCTCTAAGAATTTTCTCTGCTTATTTTACTGAAGATTAACATTCTAGAAATGTAAAAGAGGATATCTCCTTTTCTACCAACTCGTTTCTTGACAACTTATTCATGTCACCTATGGAATAATCTAATATGTAAATCATCTGAAGCTAGAGCTATGCATTGACATTGTAATCATTTCGGACTGTGTCTGTTTCTATGTATTCTTTTTTAGTTGTTTGTTTTCAATACAAACACGTTCTTGTACAAACAGAACGTCCATTCTGGAAATGTTATTGATTATTTCTTTTGAACAGTTCTGTTATGTCAGTTGATTATAACTTGTTTATTATTACAGGGGATTTTAACATCCACATAGATAATAATACGGACAATAATGCCAAAGATCTTTGTGCACTACTTGACACGTTTGCTCTTACACAACATGTTAAAGAGCATACACACACTCAAGGCCACATTCTAGAGCTGGTTATCTCTAAAGGTCTCGATATTTCCTCTGTCAGTTAAAGACAGGCCATGTCTGATCATTTCAGTCTTTTATGAGTAACTGATCACCCCGGATCAAGTAATCTGTTTCTGTGCTGAGTCAGTTGATGCACTCAAAATATTGAATCTCATGGATTGTGTTGCACCGGTAATAGGTAAAGACAACTAAGAGCAAACAGAAAACACCATGGAGAACTACCATGATAGCAAGGATTGTGGGAAAGTGGAATGTAAGTGGAGGAAAACTAAACTTAAAATGCACTATAAAAAATGCCTTGGTAGCTTCAACTATGAGTTACGAAGAGCTTGACAGCAACATTTATCGGGAATGATCAACAAGAATAACAACAATATCTATTTGCCATGATTGACAAGCTTACCAAGCCCCTAAAGCAAATATCAGAACTCATGTCCACTGTGAAATGTAATGAATGTGTTTCTTTAGTGAATATATTTTAAGTATTAGACAGACCATCAGAGCTACACAGTCAAGTCAATAACACTGTAAGGACACTACGACCACCAAGACACCACCAAGACATAACTTGGTTATTATGTCGCAATTTAATACAACTGATAAAAAAATCTGTTTGACATCTTAAAGCATCTACATGTTGTCTCAACACACTGCCATCAGACTATTTTGTATTACTCTATATAGCAATGGATCAACAGCAAACAGTTCATATCTTTCTGCAATCAGGCATTTTCACAACATCTCTAAAATCAGCTGCCATTAAGCCCCTAATAATCATTTCAGCCATTGCTAGACACCATTGAGCATTGTGTTAAACTGACTAATGTTTCTTATTACATTGACCACCATAGCGTCAATGTACTGCATGGCTTTTGGCACTGGCCGTTTTAACAGCTTATTAGCCAGTAATAGCCTTACTAATATCCACCAACTTCCATGGAATAATCATAAGAATTGAGCAATTGCTAGTGAGACGGAAGATTAACTTTTCCATGCCAGAAACAGTCGCAATATAACCATATACAGTTTTAGTCAAGGCTTACCAGCAACGTTTTTGTCTATACAGAATAATTCATAATGCACACTTGCTACCCACACCTGTGAGGAGATTTGAATGCGGGACCAGTGTAGTTTACAGTTACACATCTCTAACCAATACGCTATTTAACAAGTGGGTCAGTAAGAAACATTCACGCTTCTTGGTCAGCTCCGCTTACGTGATCCGGCAATAACAATTCTGGTTCTATTAGATATCAGTGCAACATTTGACACTTTGTAGACAGGTTGGAAAATTGGGTAGGACTCCCCAGGACAGTCCTTAATTGGTTCAGATATTATCTTAACGGACGGAGTTACTTTGTCGCCATTGGTAATCTTGAATCTGATAACGTGGCTATGACGTGCGGAGTCCTACAGGCATCTGTTCTTGAACAACTTCTGTTCAATCTCTATATGCTACCTCAGGGCCAAATTTTACAGAACAACACTAACTACCATAGCTATGCAGACTATACTCAAATATATAGGGCTGTCGAAACATATAAAAAAAGCTCAATAGAACGCTCGATAGATCTACAATAAACCTACAAAAACAGAGATTGTATTTGCCAACAAAACTAAAAGTGAGCAAAAAGCTGATTTCTCAGGCCCTAAAAACCAGGGACCAAGTGCATAATCTTGGTGTTCAGATAAATGTGAGGTCTGAATCGAACAGTCATATCAAAGTGGTCACCAAAACAGTATTCTATCATCTAAAAAAATATAGCCATAATCAAGGGCTTGGGGACCAAAAAATTTCAAGAGAAGCTCATCCCTGCTTTTGTCTATTAGGTTCTGTAAGGGCCTCCCTAAAAACAATCTGTAAAACGGCTGCAGCTAATTCAGAAGGTTGCTGCTAGAATGTTATCCAGGACAAAGAGAACAGAGCACATCACTCTGCTTCTCAAATATTTGCACTGGCTTCCAGTCAGTTACAGAATAGATTTTAAAGTGGTGCTTTTAGTTTACAATCACTGAACGGTTTAGGCCCCAAATATATTTGTATATGTTTGAAGAATGTAAACCGAACAGGGTTCCTAGATCCATGAACTCAGGTAAGCCTGTAGAGCCCAGAGTGCAAACGAATCATGGCCAAGCTGTGTTTGACAGATATGCGGCACACAATCAGAAGACCTTAGACAAGGTCAACTCATCAGTCTATTCTTGTTCTGAGAAATAAAGGCTATTCCATGTGAGAAATTGCGAAGAAACTGAAAATCGTATGTGTACTACTCCCTTCACAGAAGAGCGCAAACTGGCTCTAACCAGAACAGTAAGAGGAGTGGGAGGCCACAGTGCACAACTGAACAAGAGGACAAATATATTAGTGTTTAGTTCATGAAACAGATGCCTCACAGGTTCTCAACTGGCAGCTTCATTAATTAGTAACTGCAACACACCAGTCTCAACATCAACAGTGAAGAGGCAACTCTGGGATGCCGGTCTTCTAAGCAGAGTTTCAAAGAAAAAGCCATATCTCAGACTGGCCAATAGAAAAGATTAAGATAGGCAAAGAACACAGATGCCTAAAATAGGATGACTAGAATAAAGTGTTATGGACAGACACATCTAAGTTTGCGGTCTTTGGATCACAAAGAAGAACAAATGTGAGAAGCAGACCAAATGAAAAGATGCGGAAGAAGAGCTTAACGCCATCTGTCAAGCATGTTGGAGGCAATGTGACGGTCTGGGGGTGTTAAGGTGGTAGAAAAGTGGGAGATTTGTATAGGGTAAAAGGGATGTTGAAGCATAAAGGCATCACCCCATTTTCCAACGCCATGCCATAACCTACGGATGGTGCTCCATTGGAGCCAATATCCTACTACAAGACGATGACCGAAAGCACAGCTCCAAACTATGCAAGAACTATTTATGGAAGATGCAGTCAGCTGGTATTCTGTCTATAATGGGGTGGCCAGCACAGTCACTGGATTTGAACCCTATTGATCTGTTGCAGGAGCAGTTTGACCGTAAGGTCCATAAGAAGTGCCCATCAAGGGAATACAACGTGTGGAAGGTGCTTCATGAAGATGGGGCGAAATCTCTACAGATTAACTCAACAAACTGACAATTAAAATACCAAATGTCTGAAAGGCTGTAATTGCTGCAAATTGATGATTCTTTGACAAAAGTTTGGAGGGACACAAATATTATTTCAATTACCGGAGAAAAGGAACCAGGCCTAGTTTGGCCAGCCCACGATTACAAGGGATGAATGTTGTTGCCCTCACTGGATGCGAACCGGGATATCCTATGTGACAGACTGTCTTAAACCACTATGCCAATAATCTATATTTATGCAGAAATGTCGGCATACTTCTGCATTGTGAAACCAATTAGTCAAAACACCACAGATCTTTAAACTAGTTCCATTCATTCGTTAACATCCAAACTGCGGGATCTAAGCATTAACAATTATACTATGAATGTACGTTTCATTGATTTCTAACAAAACCAACAACGGGCATAACAGGGTCACTATACTACATTCAACATGTTAAATTAGAAAGAGATTACTGTACATGACAAGCTAGACAGTAATTAAAACAATGATTCCAATCAATCCATGACTGGTTCCACTAGGCTGGTTCCCAGAAAACTGGAAACGAGTGAATGGAAGATCGTATTAGCCCTACATTTACAGCATTACATACCATTTCAAATATTTCTAACATATATTGAACAATGAAAAATATTTAATTCAAACCCAGCCATGCAAGGGCGTCGTCAGTAGGCCTATGATAATAGAACCCCCTATTATCAGCATAGCCAACAGCAGTTTTGAAATACTCCTTACGCAGTGTAATCATTTGATCAAGTTGTCAACGCTCAGCGATAATTTGAAACAAATGTTAACTAGCATGCCAATACTTTACATTACTGAAATATCAGTGGAAATATTCATATTTTCAGTTTGTTGGTTATCGACGTAGCAAAAAAAAATACAACCCCCAATTATCAGCCACAGTCCCGTCTTATCCACCACCTTACTATTTTGTTTAATGATTATATTTCCCTTTTCTTCGTGTTACACATGACAGATCATAGTCTTCTCTTAATTGTTTACTAGAAAGTTTCAGCTATCTTTCATGCCTTCTGGAGATGAAAAAGACGTATCACTTTGATTTTACACAATGTCTGGTCTTGTCGCAATTTTTTTTAAATAAAAAAAGTATTTAATCTCCATACCATACATCGCTATTAAAAATGCTGGTGGGCTAGCTGAAATGCTCAATAGGGGACAATAGCTAGTTGTTTGATTGGTTTGTTTTCACCCGTCTTGTATAGCTGCGTTGAACTTATCGCTGGCTAGGAAGTATATTGGTCCGTAATACATAAGTCAATCGACAAATCTTGATATTAAAGATCCTGAACATGATTGTATGAGTCAAGAGATATGTATTCCTTGAGTTTCTTTCCATATACACTGGGTTTTTCAACAAGGAATCATACAAAGATGTCGGGCAACTGTAACTTTCACCATTTAGTTGGATCCGTTACCCATTCACCCAACAGTGAGCATGGGTCAGGAAACCTCACACTAGCTCTTACACTTAGCTCAAATGTAAGACCATCTTTCTTCTGCTGGCAAACTATTAAATATAATTGGAGAGGGCGTCCAAATGAACAATATTCCTATATTGTTGACACCACTAACTGTCACTTTCTGCCACCAATTCCCACAAAAAACGTCATTGCTGTTTACCAACACAAAAAGCGTCTACGGGAACTATGCTTTGTAAATCGCAATCGAGAGGAACGTGTTCATTGCCGTCCATCTAAATATAACCATAGTTTTACTATAGGCTTACTATGATGTAGCAACTGAAGCTTGTTGCCAGTGAAGTTTTACTCTGGCTGTACAGTCCCTATAAAGAAAATAATGACACCAAACACTCCATGGCTGGTTAGTATCTTTAGAAACGAATGACAGTTGAACAGCCAATCATTAACCTATGTGATTTACGCTATGCAAATGTCCCTTGTCGGTGCAGTTTGTCCTTCTCAATATAACCATATTTTTTTTATATTAAGCTCACTATAACATAGTTACTGAAGCTTGTAACCAGTGAAGTTTTTGTCTAAATCATATCTTAATGCCTAATATGTTTTGTCCGTGGTGAGGATTGAACATCGCTCACATACGTGGCAGTCCGCTTCTCTAACCACTACCCCATTAACCTGTTAGGTCCGGTGCAAAAACAGTCAATTTCCTCCTATAATGATACCCAAATCTAAAATGCTTGTAGCGCATCACCTGAATACAGTAGAAACATAATTTTGGTTCAATTTGAAAGGAGACACTCTGTAGTTTGTAATAATCATGAATTAATGCTTGAAAGTATAACACAATAGATGTAGCATAAGATAAAACAAACAAAAAACATATGTTTTTGTGTCTTTTTTATTTGTCTCATGTTTGAAATGCAGTGGGAAGGCCACACATTGAGATAGGAGGCTGGAAACACTTCAAATATATTCCAATAAATGGCAGCAGACTGTAGGTAAAGTTTTGGGCAGCTAGATTGAATGACCATAGAGCTGCAAAATATTTTGTAAGAGGACTCCAAAGTGTCCTTTTCGATTGTCCCCAAATCTACCCAAGTGGACAAATTGGACAAATGATTAAATTCCCAAGCAAACAACATAGATTATCCAAAAATAATCTCTGTTTGTAATAACAAATAAGGTTTACACACTACCAGAAATGTCATGCATGGTGGATCATTAGTTTCCCTTCATATACAGTGGATATAAAAAGTCTACACACCCTGTTGATGTGATGTAAAAAAATGAGACAAAGATAAATCATGTCATAACTTTTTCAACTTGTGACCTAAAATGTGAACAATTCAATTGAAAAACAAACTAAAGGCTTCGAGGGGAAAAAAATCTATACAACAACATGGCATTTTACCAGGGGTATGTAGACTTTTTATATCCCAGACCAAGGTCTGTTTTACAGCTGGGCCCAAAACACATATATATTTCTTTTAATTTTCCCACTTTTAGGAGCCATGTTCCAATTAGAAATGTATAAAATGAATGGAAAACAACAAGTAGTAACTGTGTATTAGCAATAATGTGCGCAACGAAAATGCTAATGCGCTCTCACGTTGAAATGAGCCAGGGGTGGGTGGTTGTGCAGAGCTCTAGATTCCAGCCCTTCATCCCACAGTGGAAATTCACACATCAGAAGAAAGTTGTGAAGGTAAGTTCACTGAGGTATTGTGGAGCCAATTCGCTGTGTAGAATCTCGCCATGAGGCTAGTTAGCTTATTGAGTGTCTTATTATTACAGATAAACCTAATTTGACGGGGAAAAACTAGTTTTATGGTTTAAATATCATGAATAGTTTTGTTGTAAGTTGTTCGAGTCATATTTCATTCTGCGACGCATGGATCCTTTTTGAGAAATTAAAAGGATTTCACCAAGCAAAAAGAAGCTTCCCGTCCCCTCTGGGAACAGAAGAATTGGAAATCTGTGGAGATTCAGTAATGTATGAGAATATTTTCCGTGATACACGAATGTATGAACCCCGGTGCCTACAGAAAACTGTTTTGTTGGTGTTGACTATCGTGAAATGATTGCACAGTGTTTTGTTGTAGTAATAGCTACTTTAAAATTGGTCATTCTAGTTAGTTTATTGAGATTCTAAGCTTTCTGAAAATATAAGACATGCCTATACCAAAAAATGTTACGACTCGTCGCAGTTTTTGTCACATTCCGCAAATTGAGTCTGAACCGTCCCGTCGACGGGATGCCCTCGGGCGAAAGGTTAAACAATGAAGTCAAGTCACTCACTAAGAGACGTTGTCTCTTCTTGGCCAGCTCTGCTTACGCGGTCTGGCAAAAATCATTAATTCTAACCTTTACAATTACTATTACTATATTTCATGAATAAGTCATTTCATTAATGTTTTCACAGAAAAGATAATTTCCAGAACCCCAGAACTTTGGAATGGTAGTGTATCTAAAAATGTACATAAAATTGTTTAAAATATTTTGTGAAATACACCAGAGTGATTACCACCCAGTAAGGCTAAATAAAACTTTTGGACAAGAGACAAACATCCACTAACTGTGAATGGCAAAAATGATGCGTTCAATTATGCAAATGTCCGTTCGCTTTCACATGAACACAACACACATCATCAATCGATGCAAAAGGCAAGCATGGCTATATACTTGTTGCATTTATGTCAACTAAATATATTTCAGGGGGCAAGATGATTAACTTGAATGTGCATAAGCAGCCAGGTGTTGTTGTATTCATATGTTAAATTAGCCTAAAGAGAATTTTCTTCTCTGACGCTTGGCTGATAAGGTTAACCGAGCAAAATGACTGCATACAATAATATATTGAGCTCTGTCCTTGTCGCTAACACAGACGGTTTGCGTGACAGCATGCTCTCACGTAGCAGTTAGCCATGAGCATGTCATGGTCCATTAAAGGCATGAACAATGCAAGTTGTGGGAGATAACTCATTGGTATCAGAGACTGACATGAGCGATTAGTTAACTAACGACTAATTTTCTCAACACTGCAGTCCTGCGGTTTTATGTCGGCTAGTACAGGTTATTGGAATACACTAGATGAAGTGTTCCACTCACAATCACTACTTGATGGTGACCTTTCTGTCCTTTAATTTCCGGTCAATTAATGTGATCCACAATCGATACTAGCGAACAAAAGAAAAATGGAGATAAGAACCAAACTGGATTCGTAGTATCGATTGTTGTCACATCATTAGGACTGTAGAATTGTGTTGGGTTTAGTTTACAATTGACCATCTGTTCATCCGAATACAGGAAGTCACATTCAGTCAAAACGTGACAGTAATTAACCAATGGGCTTACAGTACTGTGATGTGTATTCCAGGTTGGGATTTCTATAAAGTAAAAGGACAACGGGAAGTTTCTTTGAGATTAAGTTTGATGAAATTGTATTTGTAAGAACAAGCATGAAGACTGTAACATGAACAATAGACTATCAAATGCTGCAATAAATAATTTCATTACTCTCTCCCTTGATGACCAGGTACACCATCATTATTTCAACCACAATATGAAATAACTGATGTCTAACAGGATGCATGTCACTCTGACCTTTATGGAACGTACATCTAGACACTCAATGTGGTTTATTAATCTTATGTTATTGTCCAAAACAAAAATGTTACTACTATTGCGGTTTGAAAATCACTAATGGTCTCATAGTGACATCACGGGGAGTAGATCAATTCAAAAGGATGACTAGAACTATGATGTCTGGGGTCCAAGTTGATCATGCTAAAATAGGTAACATTTATTTTACACAGTGCATGCAAATAGTCATTTATTAATTAGTAATAAAATGTCTAATTTAAATTTCATTTTCTGCGTAAATCCTCAGAAAAAAAAACTGAATTTGTACCTCGACTAAATGTGGAAAAATCTAAATGGGAGTGGGGTTGAAACATGGCCTTTTGTCTGACCATTACACGACCCATACCTATTGACAGTTATCTGAAAGGCACTGCATTTATCAATAAGAGGATTGTAAGTGGCACACTGGTGTGAATACCTGGTAGCGATTCTCTGCAGGTTCCTCTCATTCTCTCGGTCATTCACAATGTCAGGTTTCTCTCTACACATCATCTCCTGGACTCGCTTCAGATCAGCCTGTGGGCACAGGAGAAATTATTAACAACCGACACAGGCAAACTGTAATTACTTTGTTTTGTTATTGGATATAAGCTGGAATCTGACCAATACCTTAATAGCTGAATACTGGTATTCATTCAAACGAGAAATTGAAAATTATTTCAAAAATATGCTATTCTAGGACCTTAATGTGCTTCTTCTGGAGCCACTCCTTTGTACCCTTGGCCATGTGTTTTGGGTCACTAAGGTTCTTAGCAAAGATTTGACAGTACATGGCCCTGTCCATCGTCCCTTTGATGCAGTGAAGCTGTCCTGACCCCTTAGCAGAAAAACACCTGCAAACCTAATGTTTCCACCTCCATGTTTGACAGTAGGGATGGTGTTCTTGGGTCATAGGCAGCATTCCTCAAACACAGAGAGTTCAGTTGATGCCAAAAAGCCCGATTTTGGTCTCATGTGACCACAACTCTTTCACCCAGTTCTCGTCTGAATCATTCAGATGTTCATTGGCAAACTTCAGACCGGCCTGTACATGTGCGGTCTTGAGCAGGGAGACTACACAGCATAGTGTGTTACCAATTGTTTTCTTGGTGACTATGGTCCCAGCTGCCTTGAGATCACTGACAAGATCCTCTTGTGCAGTTCTGGGCTGATTCCTCACCATTCTCATGATCATTGCAACTCCACGAGGTGAGATCTTGCATGGAGCCCCAGACCGAGGGAGATTGACAGTCCTTTGTGTTTCTTCCATTTGTGAATTATTGCACCAACTGTTGCCTCCTTCTCACCAAGCTGCTTGGCGATGGTCTTATAGACCATACCACCATCGTGTAGGTCTACGATCTTTTCTCTGACATCCTTCTACAGCTCTTTGGTCTTGGCCATGGTGGAATTTGGAATCGGATTGATCGATTGCTTCTGTGGACAGGTGTCTTTTATACAGGTAAAAAACTGAGATTAGGAGCACTCCCTTTAAGAGTGTTCTCCTAATCTCAGATGTTACCTGTATAAAAAAACACATGGAAGCCAGAAATCGTTCTGATTGAGAGGGGATTTGTTCATTAAAATGCAAATCAGTTCATAAATTTTTTTTACATGCCTTTTTCTGGGTTATTTGTTATTGTCTCTCACAGTTCAAATAAACGTAACATTAAAAATCATTAATCATCAGCAGGGGATCAAAAACCTTTTTTCCCTTCACTGTATATCCCTGCCCAAGAAAAGGCATCCATTTGCTTTGTCTCCAGCACATGAGATTGTAGCTACCAGGCCTCAGTAATTAAAAATAATTTAAGCGTACTTACTGTTTTCAAGTGGCACCCAAATCTGTTTGCCATGTTTGCATTAGAAACACTCAAGTAATCGACTGAATAGAGTCAGCACTAACGTATGCACACATGTGCAGTCATTACCTGTTTCTTTCTATCCAGATACTCTATCCTTTCTTTCTCCTTCCTCTTGTCCACCTGTTTGTTCTTCAGCAGGATGCTTGGTTTGCTCTCTGGTGTTTTCTTCTGCAGAATCTTGGCCATGACCTGCGCCCAACCAGCATTGGTGTTGTCTGCATCACTGCCCTCCACGGCTTTCTTGTTGACCTCATCCTCCTCTTCATCCTCAGCCTGTTCCCCATCTCCATCATCACTCCCTTCCTCATCAGAGCAGTCTTCATTGATCCCTTCATCCCCTGAACGCTCTTCGTTGCTCTGTCCGTCAGAATCCCCACACTCATCACTTTGGTCGTCCTGTGGTTTAGAATCCTTTTCTGGTGTGAAAGTGAAAGAAAGGTGTTTATCGTATTGACACAGGGAAAAAAAAACGTATCTTGCCTAACTAGTTAATGACAATGTTGTTAGCTCTGGTGCTATGTAACAATAACAAACATTTGCTAACCATTGATGTAGGGTTTCTTAAATGTGCCAATGCAAAGGTAAGCATTACAACTTGTCTTAAATGGATTATGCTAGCAGATTGGCTTCAAATAAAATTGTTTTTCAAGGAGAATTGGGTTGTGTGGGGAAAAAGATAGCATCTGTGCAATCTGTGCCTATTCACAATGTTTTAGCTACCTATAGCCACAATCAGAAAAAGAAAACTTTCCACAACCTCTAAATTAGATCCCTGAAATGCAATTAACGGTTTTCACAACAGGACTATTCTCACAGCAAAGACTTAACTGAACAGCTGTCTTATATTTCACTCAAACCTACAGCGGTAAATTGGGTTTTATGTTTGATATTCAGAGTTTGCTTCTTAATAGCGCTCCTCAAAAACATCCTACAAAGAGGACAGCAAGATATATAGAGGGTTCCCACTAAGTCAATTGGCAATTTCCTTGATGTTCAATGACAAATGCTGAATTTCCATGACCTAAAAAAGGGAAGAACAACCACCCTATGTGCAGAGCACTGAGCAAACAAAAACCAGCCCAGTCTTTCAAACCCATTGATTTGCAAACTTAGTTTTGTACAGAAAACGTCTGTGAACTATTAAGTTTTCACTTCTATACATACACCGATCAGCCATAACATTATGACCACTGACAACTGAAGTGAATAACACTGATACTCATTATCGTGGCACCTGTTAGTGGGTGGGACATATTAGGCAGCAAATGAACAATCTGTCATCAAAGTTGATCTGTTTGAAGCAGGAAAAATGAAACTGAAGCCCTTGTGGGGTGTTCCCGATCTGCAGTGGTCAGTAACTATCAAAAGTGTTCAAAGGAAGGAAAAGCGGTAGACCGGCGACAGGGTCATGGGCAGCCAAGGCTCACTGACGTACATGTGTAGCGAAGGCTGGCCCGTGTGGTCCGATCCAACAGACGAGCTACTGTAGCTCAAATTGCTGAAAAACGTAATGCTGGTACTGATAGCAAGGTGTCAGAACACACAATGCATCCCAATTTGTTGCGTATGGGGGTGTGTAGTCACAGACCAGTCAGGTTGCCTACGCTGACCCCTGCCGAAAGGGCCTACAATGGGCACGTGAGCATCAGAACTGGATAATTGAGCAATGAAAGGTGTCCTGGTCTGACGAATCACATTTTCTTTCACATCACGAGGATAGATGTTGCTTACCAGGAGAACACATGGCACCAGCATGAACTGTGAGAAGGCGGCAAGCCGGCAGATGTTACACAGACATGTACTGCCTATCTAAGCATTGTTGCAGACCGTGGGCACCCTTTCATGGCAACAGTATTCCCTGATAGCTTTGGACTCTTTCAGCAGGATAATGTGCCCTGCCACAAAGCAAAAATGGTTCAGGAATGGTTTGCGGAACACAACAACGAGTTCAAGGTGTGACATGGCCTCCAAAATCCCCTGATCTCCATTCAGTCCAGCATCTGTGGGATATGCTGGACAAACAAGACCGATCCATGGAGGCCCCAACTTGCAAAATACAGGACTTAAAGGATCTGCTGCTAATGTCTTGGTGCCAGATACCACAGCACACCTCCAGGGGTCTAGAGAAGTGGATGCCTCGACGGGTCAGGGCTGTTTTGGTGGCAAAAGGCAGACCTACACAATATTTGGCTGGTGGCCATAATGTTAAGGCTGATCAGTGTAATGCACAATTATGATCATCATTAAGATGATGCTCCTGTCGGCTTCATGTGTGTTCACTGTTTGCATGGATGCGAAGTGCTCCCTCTCCCATATTTGATAGAGCGATAGTAGTTCTACAAACTTTACATTTAACTTTGCTGTCATCTAACTTTAACACCCAGTCTTTGAAGTCATCATTATGTAGCCAAAGCTCTTGAAATTCTAATTTTCCTGGCATGTTTGCCTTCGTTAGCAGGTACATGAGACCGCATATCTTGACTGTAGTGATTGCCAGTCGACGAGCAGGAAGGGAATAAATGGATGCTAAATGGAAAAATTAAGTAGCCTAACGATAACAATATAAAATACGGAAAATGCATGAAATATCCTGATAGAGAATACTGCATGGAAAGTATATTTTGATAAATGGCATCTTAAATTTAAACATTTTTCATAACTTGGACAAAAAATTATAAAATCCCCTGACTTGTCATGTTGGGAATATATTTTTTTCAATCCCATGATATTTCAGAAATTCAATGACTACTGGGATCCCTGTATCTGGAATCAGGAGAAGGTAGAGAGCAAGGTACACCCTTTAGTTTTTTCGGTTACAAGTCGTTCTCAAAAAATAGTTTTACGTTACTTGCATTTGAGAAATATTGCGTGGATGAGGCTGAGGTTCCGGCTTGAACGTGCATTCAGCAGAAATAATTGTTTAGACATTGTTTTAGTGCCAACGTAATTTTTTTTTCACCACATTAACAATAAAAAAGGTGTCTTTTTTTATACTAAAAAAATTGAAACACTAATAGGCTGCGCCAAAGTCATTTTACAAAAGATTATGATATTATCCAAGAGACATATTAGCTCTAAAACAATTTCTACTTTGGCCACTGACCTTCCTTGTCCCAATTCCCAGCTTATAATTGCTGTATCCTTCTACATTAATAAAAAAAAAAGCATTTTATTCCCCCTGCTCAAGCCAGCGCATGTCCAGGCCTGTCTGAAGTTTGCCAATGACCATCTGGATGATCCAGATGATGAATGGGAGAAGGTCATGTGGTCTGATGAGACAAAAATAGAGCTTTTTGGTCTAAACTCCACTCGCCATGTTTGGAGGAAAAAGGATGAGTACAACCCCAAGAACACCATCCCAACCGTGAAGCATGGAGGTGAAGACATTCTTTGGGGATACTTTTCTGCAAAGGGGACATGACGACTGCACCGTATTGAGGGGAGGATGGATGGGGCCATACTCTAGACAAGGAAAGTCGGTGAACAAAATGCAAGCGGTTTTGGAGGTAGAGTTCATCTGATTGAGAAGCTATAAAAATTGTTAATGTGAACAAGGTAATCGAGTTGTAATAACCCATGCAATATTAAAATAAAATAAAGATTATGAATTCGGAAAAAATAAGAGGTGTACCTTTCAGAACAGAGGTAAATGAACACAACACACTTGTTTGTAGATATCTTTAACTTAAATGGATATTGAGCTATTAAAAAATGTATTTATAAAGATAAATTCACCAAAATTTATTGTCAAATCTAAAGGGTGTAATCTATGGAGCATACTCTATACAAAGAAGGTCGTGACCAAAATGCATGTGATATTAGAGGAAGATGTCATCTGGACAAGAAGCTATGAAATTCAATTATGTTAATTTGTGGATAGAGTTAAAATAATACATGCAATTTTAAAATGAATGGAAAAAAGAAGAGTGTACCTTGCAGAGGTTAAGAGGGATATACCACACTAGTTTGTAGCTCTCTAGCTCATATGGACATAAATTGGTTCCCAGTTCAGACCTAAGCAACAAGGTGATGGTAGAAATTAAATTACTGACCTAATTAATCAATCAAGTACAAGGTGAGAGCGAAAACCTGCAGACACTCGGCCCTCCGTGGAACGAGTTGGACACCTCCGATATAGAAGTTTAAATTCTCACATAATCACCGAAATGTAAAAGGGCAAATCTAAAGGTCAGTGACCAAACAGTGGTTTTAGATGTATATGTAATCTCTATTGGAATCTATATAAAAATGAAATATATAAGTTTTAACAAAAAATATATGTAGAAAATTGTTTTTTTTTAATAACACAATAAGTGTCAGTATCTATGATTTTCCGTTACATTTGCAGGTATTATTAGGTTGAAACAGAATAAAACATTTTTCATGACGGTCCCTAAACTAATGAACCCACATTCTACAGCGTTTTGCAACATCTGGGGCTCTGCTAAAGGAAAAGTTCGATTATCGATCAAATCAGAGGGTGTATTTTTCTCTCTACCCTCATCCAAGTGAACTTATTTCACTGTCGTCTTTGTAAGATTTTTTTGAAGAGGTATTGACAATCAAACCCCGAATATCAAACATAAAACCAAATATCAGAACCTTCGCGATTAATTTGCACCTAGAAAGATGTAAATGCTGCCATTATAGATATATTAAGCAATATTTTGCATCAACTTTAAATGAATGTATACAAGAACACCTCTATGCTATCATCATAAATGATCAACAACTTCGTTGTATTTAATATTTTTTATGGCTGTATGTTGTCTCCCACTTGCAACAACATTACGCCAAGTACTAATCTACGTAGGTGTAATCTTAGCGAATACAGTTGATTCCGATCTTAAGTTGTTATTAATTGGCCATGCCAGAATTATAAGGACGTCTGCAAACCAAAGTAGCTAATAATACCTTGCTTGCGCTCAGACGGCTGATTCTGAATCTGGAAAATGTATATAACCAACCAGTAACGTACTTCTTTGTAACAACATATTTGTCAAAACTTTACAGGTAAGATATCAAAGTAAAGATTTAAATGTACCCAATATCTCTGTAGAGAGCTCTACACGTGCCTTCACAGCTGTCGTCATTTTTACGGAAATGCCTCGGTCCATCACTGAAAGCCTTTCGTGGAAAAGGTTAACAATATTTGGTTCCCCGTTCCGTGATTCTTCTTCTTCTTTTATTTTTTCCCTTCTTATTCTGTGGGGTTTGCCGGCGGTTGGCATCCAACGGAATTGGTGCATTACCGCCACCTACTGTAAAGGGGTGTGGGCCTGCTTCAGGTAGGACCAAAATTCTTCCTGCAAAACCAGTTTCTCTAAAGAACAAAAACAGACAATTAACCACTGCACCCGAATACCCCCACATAGTGCCTGCACTGCCTCAGGACGTGATCCACTGTCTCCATTTCCCCGCAGTAGTCACACAACCCAGTCTGATGCTTTCCTATCATGTGTAGCAATCCAACAGTGCCTGACCCTCAATCTAGTCACAATCCTTTCCTCCACCCTACTCATAACTGCCCTTCTTCCATCCCCAATCTCCCCCTGTATCTGCAACAGTTGCCTTCCTTTAGTGTCCACATTCCACTGGTTTTGCCACACCTTCCTCACCTCATTCCACACAACCACCTTAACCTCTGCCCTTCACAGGGACATCATCACATCCACCAACCCCCTCATCAGGGCCTGTTTCTCCAATTCATCAGCTACTTCGTTTCCAGCCACCCCAGCATGAGGCGGAACCCACATGAATGACACCGGTATCCCATCTCTTGCTCTCTCCTGTGCTTCCCTCACCCTGTTTAAAATGTCCTGCCGCCTAGTTATCTTGAAGGAATACAAACTAATCAACACCTTACTTGAATCAGAGCATATAACCACAATTTCCAGCTTAGTGTCCTCTACCCACCTCAATGCAACTGCTTCGCCAGAAATTTAGCCGTGTAAACCGCTAAGTGATCCATAACCCTTTTAGTGACACTCCCACCCGCTCCCCTAACTCCAAAAGCTGCCCCCGTCTAACTGACCCGTCCTTGGGTCCTTTGATCCATCCGTGAACACCCCTGCACACTCCGGGTACCCACCCTCCAGGCCCCTCTTAAACACCTCAGCAAAGCAGAGGCCCAACCGATCCTTTCTCACCATCTCCAATATCCCAAGATCCACCACTGGAGGCGAAAGCAACCAAGGAGGTCTCAATGGCAAATACACTGTTGGACTAAATTTCCTCCCTCCGAATCGTACCTCTCTGGCCTGGGCATCCCCCAACCACCCAAAGCTCAAGATCTCCCTCTTACCGTGTTCCCAGCACCCCAACAACACCTCTTTTGTAGGGTGCAAACCCCCATGTACCTGTAAATTAACCCAGTATTTGACCAACTATTGCCTTCTCCTCAAATGTAATGGTAACTCCCCCAACTTCACCTGCAACGCTGATAGTGGAGAAGTCTGAAACACCCCACTGCAAACTTGAAGCCCCTGTGCCTGCACTCCATCCAACCTTTCCAGTGAGCTCACTGCTGCTGACCCATAAGCAATACACCTATAGTCCACCATCAATTTAATTAATGACACCTACCTGGTCCTTAACGCGGCCCGACCAGCCCCCCAACCTTTCCCCATCAGGCAGTGCATCACATTCAAAACCTTCTTACACCTCTTCACCACGCTCTCAATGTGCTCACCCCATGTCATTCTGGTATCAAAGAAGACAACTTCCACCCTCTCCAAAGTCCTCCCATACAAAACTTTAGCCTCATCACCAACCATCCTCGTGAAAATTATCACCTTTGTCTTTTCCACTGATAAACTAAAACCCCACTGTCTTGCCCATCTTTCTACCCGATCTATCACTTCCTGAACCTTCGTGACAACATACGTCACATTTCTACTCCTCTTCCACAATGCCCCATCATCAGCATACAACGACCTACTTACACCCTGGTGTACCCGACAGTACACATCATTAATCATTATGGAAAACAGTACCAGACTGATTATGCTCCCTTGAGGGGTTCCATTCTCCAAAGCAAATGTCCTGGACAACGCCGTCCCCAACCTCACCTAAATTGATCTACCAAACAGGAAGTCTTTAATCCAATTGTACGTTCTACCTTCAACCCCCATGAGTCTGAGCTTAATCAGCAGCCCCTCCTTCCACAACATGTCATACGCTTTCACAACATCAAAAAAGACAGCCACCACTGCCTCCTCATTCACCTATGCTTTCCTGACCTACACCTCTTAACATTGTACCCGTTCCCTTCCTAAATCCACTCTGATATGGAGCTACCAACTGCTTGCTCTCCATGAAAAACACCAATCTCCCCACAATCATCCATTCCATAACTTTACAGAGATGTGATGTCAGTGCTATCAGCCTATAGTTGGATGGGCTTGTCAGATCATTCCCAGTCTTCCAAATAGGCCCCACCACCGACTTCTTCCATGCCACCGGTAGCGTCCCCTCTACCCACACTCTGTTAAAACCTGTTAGGTCAGGTGCAAAAAAAGAAAATCTCCACCTAAAATAATGTACCCAAATCTAAATGCTTGTTGCTCATGACCTGAATATAGTAGAAATATGTTTTTGGTTACATTTGAAAGGAGACACTAGTTTGTAGGAATAAATTAATGCACGAATGTATAGCACAATAGATGTAGCAGAAGATAAAACAAACCAAAAACATGTGGTTTTTGTCATTTTTATTTCTATCATCATGTTTAAAATGGGAAGGCCATACATTGAGATAGGAGGCTGGAGACACTTCAGATATACTCCACTAAATGGCAGTAGACTGTAGGTACAGATTTAGGCAGTAAGATTGAATGACCATAGAGCTGCACAATATTTTGTAAGAGGACTCCCAAGTGTCCTTTTGGATTGAGCCCAAATCTATCCAAGTGGCCAAATTGGATAAATGATTAAACTCCAAGTATATTACAACAGAGATTATTCAAAAATACAAGTGTAGTAACAAATAAGGTTTACACAGAAATGTCATAAATGGTGGATCTTTAGTTTCCCTTCATACAGGTACTTACAGGAGTTGCGACGAAAACAATGGAAATGGTCTTCCATGCCTCTTTCCAGCTTTCTTTTTTGTCCCACACTTATTGGTGTAAGACATCAGCGTCGCAAGAACTGATGTAGTGAATAAAATCTGGAATAGATGGAAGGGGCTGTACGTCCCAGTCATGTCTAGCTGCTCCAAAATCATGTCCAGGTTTGTGTACTTGGTATTGGATTTCGTTTTCCCACTTTTAGGAACCATGTTCAAATTAGAAATGTTTGAAATTAATGGAAAAACAACAAGAAGTAACAATAGCAAGAATGTGCGTATCGAAAATGTTAGTGCGCTTTGATGCTCTCTCTCTTCGAAATGAACCAGGGGTGGACTGTTGCGCAGAGCTCTAGATTCCAGCCCGTTCATCCCGCTGTGGACATTCACACATAAATGAATTGGTCATCATTGGAGGAAGTTAGAGTCATTCAAGTTTGTGTTGGTCCATCTTATTGGTGCACAAAGTGAGGCGCACTACCTGGGTTCAATGAGGTATTGGGGTGCCAATTCGCTGTGTAGAATCTCAGAATAAGGCTAGTTAGCCTCTTGAGTGTCTTATCATTACAGACATACCTAATATCCCGAGGGAAAAACTTGTTTTATGGTTTGAATATCATGAAAGTTTTGTTGCAAGTCGATCGAGTCATATTTCATTCTGCGACGCATGGATCATTTTTGAGAATTAAACGGATTTCACCAAGCAAAAATAAGCTTCCCGTCCTCTCTGGGAAAAGAGGAATTAGAAATCTGTGGAGGTTCTGTAATATAAGTACAATATTTTCCATGATAGATGAAAGTATGAACCCTGGTGCCAACGGAAACGTTTGTTGTTGTTGACTATCGTGAAACTATTGCACAGTGTTTTGTCGTAGTAATAGCTATTTTAAATTGGTCATTCTAGTTAGTTTAATGAGATTCCAAGCTTTCTGGACTTTTACGTCTCGTCGCAGTTTTTGTCACATGCCACAAATTGAGTCTGAACCGCCTCATCGACGGGACGCACTGGCCGATGAAGTTTTAAACAGGCCCAAAATCTTGCCCAAAACCCCATCACTGAGATGGGCCAACATTACATAACACATCTGATCTTTCCCAGGCAATGTTTTCCCAACCTTATACAAAGCCCTCCTCACCTCAGACACAGTGAACAGCACATTCATATCCCCCTCTACGTCCAACCTCCTGTCCAGTGCCCCAGGATAGTCCCTCATGGTTCCTTCCCTTCCCTTTTGCTCATCCCCAGATAAGTTAGACGAGCTAGGGACCTGTACAAACACCTCAGTCAACATTTCTGCCTTTTCTATATCCGACATCGCAACCTCATTCCCATAAACCAGCACTGGATAATCCCACTCCCTCCTTACCCCACTCATCCTCTTGATCATACCCCATAACTCTCCCACCGGTGTTTCCCGTCCAATAGAATCACAAAACCTCCTCCAACAAACCCTTTTAGCCTGCCGAAAAGTTCTCCTCAGCAGGGCCGGACTGTTTATACCTAATCATACTCTGGAAATTGTGTGACCTTTTTAACACCCTTAATGCCCTATTACGGACCTTCACTGCCTTCCCACACTGCCTTCCCTTCACTCTTCTCCCAGAGCTCTTAGGTACAGCCACCATTGCCGCCCCAACTATTGCTGCCCTCACCCACTCCTCCACCCTATTCACCTCCCAGAACCGCTTCCAATCTGCTCTATCAAACAACCACCTCCCCACTCCACTCTCAACCTCCTCCTTTTCCAATCTCCGGCCTACTGTAGTGATCACTCCCTATTGTTGAGGCCCCCAAAACCTCCCACACACAACCTTCTTCCACCTTACTGGAAACCAACATCAGATCCAATACCGACTCCCTGTCCTGACATCAACCCTAGTCCCATTACTATCGTTAAGGCACACCAGATTGGCCATTTCCATGAACCCTTACACAACTTGTCCATTGCCATCCGTTCGCAGCCCATCCCACAAAGTACTATCAGCATTAAAATCCTCACACCACACCCCCTCCACTGTTTCCAGATCCCCCTGTGCCAATCTGAAACACAGATTGTAATAGTTCACAACCACTGTCACCCCCTCTCCTACCCATAGCTCAACCAGAATATACTCCATCTTCACAACCTTACCTACCTCCCTAAACAGTATTCCCTCTCTGACAAATGTCTGCTCTTTATTCCTACACACTATGACCAAATCCTTACCCTTCACCACTTTAGCACCCACCACTTCCCCGACCTCCTTGTAGATTGCAGTCATCAGTTTCATTAGACTTATCCCTCAAACACCCCCCCTCCACAAACGACAGCACTAACTTGTTCCACCTATTCAAGTCACCTACTCTTGGCCCTTCATCCCCACTACTCTCTCATCACCTGTGGCCATTACATTTACCCATACGGTTAACTTTACATCTCTTGTTCACCTCTTCCTCTATTGCCCTGTCCAAACTTTACCCACCCCCTTTCGTACCTCCCTTATCCCACTCCTTATACTTACCTGTCGTGCCCTTACTTGTACCGCTATGCTCCATAGCAGCTCCACTCTCCCCGTCACTATCGCCCATCGCTGACCCAGTCACAACAGTCATTCCGAACCACCGTCACCTTCTTCCTTGCAACCTTATGACAATATGGTTTAAAATAGGCCAGCGTCTCTCACCTTGCATAGATAAAAAGCAATATTTTGCAACTGTGTCTATCAAACAGCTACCTCTCGACTTCAAGTGTTTTCTGGAACTGTGTGAAACTGTTTATGGAAAGCCATGCCTGCTCACGCTTGACCCTATTCTGTAATTTGTCCTTCCCCAAAGTTTTGTTACATGTGTAAGGTTTGCGCACCAATGTGTATAATTCACATCATGAGGGAATTAGTGGAAGCTGCGAAACATACTAAGCTATATTATTGTGCTGGTGGAGAAGGGTTTACATTTTCCGTCCTCTGTTGTTTTTAACCTAGGAGGGCATGAGGTCTTGGCCCACACCTGCAGAGTACCAGGCCTGACTCGTTGCTGACCCTGTCCAAAGTCCTCCTGGTTCTGTTGCAGATCAAGACGATACCTGACGATTTCAGCTGCCGCTCTGCTGACCCTTCCCCTCCCCCCGTCTGTCCCTGTTCTTGTCTATCTGGTCATACCTCCGATCTGCACTAGGTTTAAATAGACTCTGGGCTCAGCCCAGATGCATTGATTAACTATTACAAGTTTTGACTCTTAATGTGTTCACCCGGCACAGACAGAAGAGGACTGGTCACCCCTTTCAGCCTGGTTCCTCTCTAGGGTTCTTCCTAAATTTCAGCCTTCTTAGGGAGTTTTTCCTAGCCACTGAAGTTCAACACTACTGTTGTTCGCTCCTTGGGGTTTAAGGATGGGTGTTTTGTAAAAATACTTTGTGACAACTGCTGATGTAAAAAGGGCTATATCAAATCAATTTGAATTTGATTGATATACCCTCTGCTACATGTCTTACTCCAATGTAAACAAAATTGTCTGGTTCAGAAAACTTAAAACATAGCCCAAGTGTCGAGGAAATGTATTCTCAGTACATTTTAATAAAATAAATAATATTCGTTAGTCAAAACTCAAGATGAGGCAGTATCTAATCATTTTCATGTGATAACAGCTCATTCTCAGTGGTAGATAGTTATGACCAGGGTTAGGTAGATTACATTTCAAGTTACCTGTCCACATTTGTAACTTTTTGATTACTCAGTTTCTTTCCTTAGGCTGTAACGCTGCTCAATTCAGGAACCTGTGTTCCCTTCCATCCATAGTCCCATGCACTCCTGCCGCTTTTATATTGCATTACAGTTGTAAAATTGTATAGATATTATTATTGATCTGTGTTTTTGTATAGTATTATTATTGAATGATTGTGTTATCTCCTTATTTTATATTATAATTACTGTTACTTTTTTACTTTTAACTGCAGTCGGGAGTAGGAAAACCAAGCATTTCATTGCCATACCTTGTTATTGCAAATGACAAATAAACCTTTTAACTCAGTAACTAAGATGACTTTCATATTAAGAGTCATTAGTAGCTAGAGAAATAGGAACATCCTAAAGACAATTTAACTCCTTTTGTGGGTTTAATTCATGTTAGAGTGTATAGTGTTAATTCAGTTTTTAGTGTTTTATTCATGTTTTTATTGCTTCAAAATATAGTTGAAAATAAATGGTATTTTTTCGGTAAGGGTATTGACATTATTGTATATAAAAATCAAGATATCCGTAGCTTTTTTCACTTACACAAAATCGGCAGTAATCTATTGTTTTGCTCCACAACCCAACATTTTTGGTACCTTAATGTGGTGAAGGTAGTTTTAGATTGGACATCTGACAGACATTTGGCTCTTCTAATCTCAATAGCTCTTTAACGAAAGTATTAAATTAATCCAATATTGCCCTATTGTGATTACAAAAGTGTATACGATGTTGCACAGTCCTTACTTGCACATATATTAACCAAGCAATTGATGACCCACGTAGAACTAACCGCTGTGTATCGGAGCCAAACCGTTATGGAAGCAATCTCGGGCCTGGTGCTGGGCGTGTTCAAACTGTATGGAAATGCAGCCTTCTTTAAATTCAAGTTTCAATAGCTCTAACTAAAAGCATACAATTACAATGGAAATAATATATTCTAGATTGTGGGAGGGTGGGAAACAATGCACACCCTTTATATTTTCCAAATCTGAAGTTGAAATATTTGACAGAACTTAATTTCAATAGCTAAAACAATAGATATGCCATGACTGTAGAAAGGGTATATTCCTAATCAATGCAGGGTGAGGAACAATGCACCCACTTCACTTTTTTATCTTCATTTTACAGAACTTCTTAATTTCAATATCTCCAACAATATATATGCCATGATTGTAGAAAGTACATATTCTTGATAAGGGGAAGAAACATTTACACTCTTTATTTTTTCAAAATCTGAAGTTTTGTAAAATGCTGAAACTTCAAAATATTGAAAAAATAGAGGGTGTGCATTGTTCCTCACCCTCCCCCACTTAAGAATATACCATTTGTACAATCATGGCATAGCTATTGTAGGATTTGGAATATTGCCAATATATCACAGCTAAGCGCTGTATCCAGGCATTTCGGACTGATAGAACTCAAATCTGGTTGAGATAGTTGGTTATTCTTCCACAGACTGATGTGCTCTCACAACTCTCACCCTGATGGCCTCTGAGATATATTCTCTCAACATGGTGTGTTTTACATTCAATTGTATGAATAACACAATACCAACCATATTTTTGTCTCCATCTGTGTCCTGTCTAAACTCTTTCCTACAATTCCCTTTTTTGATTGTTTCATATGGTAGACAATTATGTACCCACCTGATATACTTACAGACTTGATTTAATCAATGCAACTTATAAGCCTCCCCAGACCATCACCAACCCACCGCCTAACCAGTCATGGAGGATGATGTTGCAGGCAGCATAACGTTCACCACGGTCTGTCATCACTCCCTCTCATCGCTCCCCAACGTTCCGTTTGAGCTGCAAAACAGGTACGGTCCACTGACTCAGAATGAAATGTGTGTAAATGAACCCAGGGAAGCTAACCACAACACCAGCATTAGGGCTAACCAAAATACAAGAAATTGCCCTAAAACCACTGATAGGACGAGAGAAAGAAGAAATGTGGCAAACTATAAACCTGATGCTACCTTGATTGGGGATGACATAACAAAGCATATCAGATTGGCAAAGACTGAAATCCTTACTATGGCTGGCACATCAGTCAAAGAGCTAACGGAAATGCAGCCAGTTATTCTCTCTACACATCCAAGCAACATGAAGATTATTATCCACACTGCGTCTTTGGACATTCTACAAAGGAAAACGGGCTCTGAGAACCTGAAAAGGGATTTTTCTACACTACTCGAGAAAATAAACAATTTTCAACAACAAGTTTTCATCTCAGGCCCCATTCCAACCTTGGGGAAAGGAATTGAATCTTTTAGCAGACTCCTTGGGCTGAATACGTGGCTGCCTCAACCACGGGATAAGGTTTATTGACAATTTCAATCTTTTCTGGAACTGTGAAGACCGCTTTAGACCTTATGGTGTTCATCCAAACATCATGGGATGCCGGCTGCTTGGTGCCAACATACGTCACGCACTTGGAATGCCATATCCACACAAGATAAGCATGAAGGACAGAACTCATAGACAAAGTTTCCACTCCCCCCTCCCCCAAATGGGGGCACAACAACTCTTATCATCCCCTCCACCACACTCACCCTCCCTCCCTCGACCACACTCACCCTCTCCCCCTCTACCACACTCCCCCTCCCCCCCTGTACCACACTCTCCCTCTCCCCCTCCACCACACTCACCCTCTCCCCCTCCACCACACTCACCCTCTCCCCCCTCCACTACACTCCCTATGCCCCACCCCTCCCCCTCGTTTAAAACGATTGCTTAGACAACTGCCACATCTTCAACAACCTTGTCCTTTATTTCCACAGAGCACAGAATATAGTCGATGATGTGCTTCGGGTCCCTGCTATAGTGGAAATAGCAATGCCGACTGTCTTGAGTACAAGCTAGGACCCAGTATCTCTATTCCTGTGTTGATTAGAAATAGAAGGAACAATGTCCATGCAACTTATAAAGTAAACTTGTCTAATCTGTTAACTGTTACATGCCAACCTACTTGCCCAGAAACCCCTATTATATCTATTAAGCTGGCTTTACTTAATATCAGAACTCTTGTCAACAAATCATTCTTGGTAAATGACATTATAATATCCTACAACCTAGATTTTATGTTTCTCACTGAAACGTGGCTAACTGAAGATTGTAGTGCTACTATTCTTAACGAGACAGCACCCGAAAAATTTGGCTATTTGAATACGTGTCGTAATGGTAGGAAAGGAGGTGGAGTGGTTGCCTTATTCAAAGATACATTCCAGTGCAAAGAAAATACATTGGGTAATTTTATTTCTTTTGAATACCTGTTTTACATTGAAGGGTACCCCCAAAATTTTGTTTTTAACCATTTACTCCGCGATACTCTGCAAATTTTATTGATGATTTTGCAGAACTACTTTCTGTCATATCAGTTGATTATAACTCGTTTATTATTACAGGGGATTTTAACATCCACATAGATAATAATACGGAACATAATGCCAAATAACTTTTTGCACTACTTGACACTTTTGATCTCACTCAACATGTGAAAGAACGTACACACAATCAAGGCCACATTCTGGATCTGGTTATCTCAAAAGGTCTCAATATTTCCTCAGTCGTGGTTAAAGACATGGCCGTCTGATCATTTCTGTGTCTTTTTTTAATCACTAATCACCCCAAATGTTCCAGTAAACTCTGTTTCTATTAAGAAAAGGTACATTAATGAGAGTACCAATGCTCAGTTTATGGAAGCCGTAGCTATCTTTCCAACAATAAGTGCGAAATAAGTTGATGTACTCCTTGATAATTTTAATGTCAAAATATGGAATGTCATGGATTGTGTTGCACCAGTAAAGATAAAGAAAACTATGAATAAACAGAGAACACCATGGAGAACAACCATGATGGTAAGCACTCTGAAAAGAGAATGTAGGAAAGCAGAATGCAAGTGGAGGAAAACTAAACTTCAAATTCACTATGACATCTATAAACAAAGCCTTGGTATCTTCAACAATGAGTTACGCAGAGCCAGACAGCAACATTTATCGTGAATGATTAACAAAAATATCAATAATACCCAAACGCTATTTGTCATGGTCGACAAGCCTATAAACCCAATAAAGCAGATAGCATCAGAACTCATGTCCACTGTGAAATGTGATGAATTTGCATGTTTCTTTAGTGAAAAAATGAAAAGTATTAGGCGAACCATCAGCACGACACAGTCTAACAAGGACACTGTACCATCACTACGACCACCAAGACATAACTTGGTTATTATGTCACAATTTACTACAATTGATCAAAAATCCCTAGAAGAGGGATTTGATAAAAAATCCCTTAAAGCTTCTACATGTTGTCTCAACACACTGCCATCAGACTTTTTAAAAACAATGTCAGATTGCTCCCTGCAATCTGACATTTTCCCAACATCTCTAAAAACAGCTGCCATGAAGCCCCTATTAGAAAAGAAATCACTGGATGCATCTATTATGAACAACTACAGACCTGTTTTTAATCTCCCTTTTATCGCAAAGATCATTGAGAAGGTTGTATTCAATCAGCTCACCGAGTTTGTGACCTCAGGAGGTCTCAGACAAATTTCAGTCAGGCTTCCGACCACACCACAGTACTGAAACGACCCTGATTAAAGTCTTCAATGATATATGGCTGAATACTGACTCAGATAAAATAACTGTTCTAGTTCTTCTAGTTCTCTGGAAAATTGGGTAGGACTTTCTGGGACAGTCCTTGAGTGGTTCAGATCTTATCTAAATGGCCGGAGTTTCTTTGTCACCATTGGTAATCATGAATCTGATAGGGTGGCTATGACATGCAGAGTTCCACAGGGATCAGTTCTGGGACCGCTTCTGTTCAATCTCTATATGCTACCTCTGGGCCAAATTCTACAGAACAACAACATTAACTACCACAGCTACGCCGATGATACTCAAATATATATGTCTCTCGAACCGTATGACAACAGCTCAATAGATTCTCTGTGTCAATGTATAGAGCACATAAATACCTGGGTGAACCAAAATTGTCTACAATTAAACCAAGATAAAATTGAGATTATTGTGTTTGGCAACAAAAATATAATAACATTTATTAGTAAAGAGTTGGATGCTCGGGCCCTTAAAACCAAGGATCAAGTCCATAATCTTGGTGGTCTGATAGACTCAGACCTCACATTTAACAGTCATATCAAATCGGTCACCAAAACAGGATTCTACCATCTGAAAAATATATCCAGAATCAAAAGCCTGGTTTCCCAAAAAGACCAAGGGAAGCTCATCCATGCTTTTATCTCTAGTAGGATTGACTACTGTAATGGCCTCTTAACTGGACTCCCTAAAAAGACTATAAAACAGCTGTAGCTCATTCAGAATGCAGCTGCTAGAATGTAAACCAGGACCAAGAGGACCGAGCACATCACTCCGGTTCTTAAATCTTTGCATTGGCTTCCGGTCAGTTACAGAATAGACTTTAAAGTGGTGCTTTTAGTTTATAAATCTCTGAATGGTTTAGGACCCAAATACATTTCTGATATGTTTGAAGAATATAAACCGAGTAGGGCTGTAAGATCCATGAACTCAGGTCAGCTAGTAGATCCCAGAGTCCAAACTAAACATGGAGAAGCTGCGTTTAGCAGTTATGCTGTACACAACTGGAATAAACTACCAGAAGATTTTAGACGTTCACCAAATGTGTCCATTTTTAAATCCAGGCTAAAAACACTTCTCTTTTCACGTGCCTATCACTGAGCTCTCAAACTTAACCCCACTGTGAGCCTGTTTTTATAACAGCACTGTTTAGTACTACAGTTTTTCTTGCTACCTTTGTTTTATATTCTACTTCTATTTTATTATTCTGTGTTATAGTTTTTCTAGCTTTCTATGTTTTGTATTTTATGTCAATTCTATAATCCTATGTTTTATTATTCATGCAGTTTTTTTATATTTCTCTTCTTAATTTATTGTGTTATTAACTGTACATCCTGCTATATTTTACCAATTGTAATGCAAGTTCTGGTGCTATCAGAGGAATAACCTCTGTGTAAACTGTTTCTAATTCTATTGCATTATTTCTATTTTCACTGTAAAGGACATTGAATTGCTTCTATGTATGAATTGTGCTATATAAATAAACTTGCTTGCTTGCTTGCTTGACCAGGCCCAACACAACAAGGAAACCACCCTGAGCACTGCCGCTGCGCCCTCATCTCCTGTTCCTTGACGGACCTGGGGCTGTCCGCCTCACCCTTCCGCAAGTCTATGACGGGCCTGCGTCTCGTTGCCAAGGATTCCTGTTACAACATAAATTGTACTTCACCACCACAGCTCCCACTGCAATGGGGCGCGAGAGGGTGTCATTTCTCATCTCTTGTTTCACTGGCAAAGCCCTGGAATGGGCAATTCCGTTTGGCATGGCAACGTCTCTCTTGTCGAAGACTATGAGGCGTTCACCCGCCTGTTCTCATCTGTGTTCAACCATCCTCCGGAGGGCAGGGACACGGGTGAATGCCTGTTCCACCTTTGACAGGGCACCCGGACGGCGAGGGAATTCGCCATAAAGTTCTGCACCCCTGCCGCGGGATTGGGATGGAACAAGCGTGCGCTGATAGACCACTTTCGGTGCAGCCTGCGGGAGGATGTCCGGCGGGAGTTGGCGCGCTGTGACGCCATGCTCGGTTTTGACCAGCTAGTGGATATGGCCACCCAACTGGACAGCCTCCTGCAGGCCAGAGGACGCACCGGGAGTGCTCATTCTGTCTCCTCAGCCGGCCGCGGCGGTACCCATGGAAGTGGGCAGTACGGGAGTCCGGGAGGCCGAGGGGACCTGGGAGGCGTCAGGAGCAATGCACCTTCTGTGGCCGAAAGGGACATTATGTGGCCAAAAAACTGAAAACTTTAGTTATCGGCGACTCCATTACCCGCAGTATTAGACTAAAGAATCAGCCGGCAATCGTACACTGTTTACCGGGGGGCAGAGCCACCGACGTAGCCGCAAATCTGGGGTTGGTGCTAGCGAAGTCTAAAACTGGCAAGTGTAGAGAGTACAGAGATATTGTTATTCACGTTGGCACCAACGACGTTAGGATGAAACAGTCAGAGGTTACGAAGCAGAACATAGAATCAGCTTGTAAACTAGCTAGAAAGATGT